>VWYO01004204.1:3702-41105 GCA_013400275.1 Rhadina sibilatrix
AAGAAGAAAAATGGTGACAACCCCTTTGCTGCAGTTCAATGGCAAACAGGGCTTTAGCACTGTAGTATAACACTGTAACTATTAAAAACACCTGAACATATATGTCTCAAAGAGGGCAAAAGTTTATCTACACTGCAAATTTGACAATGTATTAGCTATTGCAACTACAGCGTCCACTTAGGTCATCTTGTGCATTACCAAGCATTGATTCTCTTTGCCTTTTGCCCTCAGTACACCACAAAAACCAGCCTTGCCACAATACAAAAACCTTCTTAGACAGACTTGACACTAGTCAATTTTAAGAAACAAGACATTCATAAATATTTTTTAAACAATACATGATGTATTAGACAGGCTACCTATAATGAGGGGCACTTTTTTTTCAGTTTTAAGCTTTATTAATAAATAAAGCACAAAATCTTTATAGAAATGAATACCTGTAGTTTTTCTATGAAATGAAATGCATGTCAAGATTTTCAAAGAGGCCAAAATATAGCATCTGAAGTAACTTTCAGGCAGATAGATTACTTGCATTTCTAGAGATGCCAAAATATTAGAAAAATGCACAATACAATTCACTGAGGGGATTGTCAAAGCTCAGCTGAAATACCTCCTTAGATCTCCTCCTCATGCTGCAACTCAGAGACTGATAAGTGCAAGCTTGCAATATGTAAAGGAGGAAAAAATATTTCCACAGTTAAGGGTTATGTCAGATCACCACTAGTTGTTCAGCAGGCATGTCGTTTTCCTGCGACAGTGTAAACAGAAGCCAAAACAGTGGAGCCAAAACTTCACCAGCACTTAGCCAAAAACCTTACCATTTAATTATTTTGGGGGGAGCAGCTCTGCATGCCCTCAGTCTGAATGTGTTACAGTGAGCAACTTGTAACACAAAGCAGCTGACCCCTTCTTATAGATTTATGGGTTTACAACAGACTCACCGTCTAAGATTGCAATTCTGTCACAAGGTGTCCTTGGTGGGCTGCCCAGAGAATCTACTTCACTTTCATCACTTTTGGACCTTCACCGGTTCTGCAGTGACTGACCAGAAACTGATTTTAAGCTCAAGTAGTGGGAATCTTAGCAAACCTTGGGAACTGTTGAGATTTTAGATATGAGAGGAATACTGAGATATAGCTGTAAACTGTATGAATTTATGACTCTCATTAAAATCTCAGTGAAAAAAAAAAAATCCTGTTTTCACTGAGAATCAAGTGAAACACAATAAAGGTCTAAAACTTAATGGTGAAACAGGAAACAGCTGAGACAGAGAACAAAAACTGTGTAGTCAAGCATAGACAGTCCCTAAATTGAACCATATTTACTACAAAACTGAAAAAAGTATCACATGCATTTCATTATAATATTCTTTGTTAGACATAGTCTCAACAATCAAGGCTTAAAAAAAGGAAAAAATGGTGTAAGTATGCAAAAAAAGCTTTGATTTTAAGGTCTAAGCTTTCCTGTAGATTGGTATCTCCCTTTCCACATTGCTTAAATAGCTGGAGTTTTTTGATCTGACTTTTGGTTGTTTTTAATTTTTTTTATAGACTAATTAGTTGGGCAAATATTATAGGGGGAAAAAACCCTACATAATTTTATGTAATTTTTCTCTTTACATGTTCTTGCTGCAGTCACTTCATAGCATGCTTTTTTCTGGATCTGTGACTACAACAGTGTACACAACATATCAGTGGGTATAGTGAATAGATTCCTCTTTTTGCTTTGCTTGTCTTTGCAGCTTTTGCTCTGCCTATTAAACTGATGTCATCTTGATCCATGATTCTTGTTGCCATCTTTCTGTGTTTTCCATTCCACAGCATAGGGGAGTAAGCAAGTGATTGTGCTGATGCCTGCCGGCTTGCTAGGAACACAGCACACAACAGTACATTACCACAAAATGTGTTTTATCACATCACCATCCTCTGATTAAAAAAACAAAAACAAAAACAATACAAAAACACCTCCACTCAACAAAATCCAAACCAAAACCCAAAACAAACAAACAAACAGAATAGAAGTAAACATAACTAGCCTTAGCAATGACAGAAAAAAGGAGACTTTCCTCAGGAACTAAAGCAGTTGTACGGAGTTTACTGCAACCTAGAAAACTTCTTGTTGTTTCCCTTGTGGATTTACTTGCTTATCTCTCTTTCACTGTCTAACTTTAGATACTAAATTAACATTGAATATATAATAATTACAAATAAAACATACAAGATTGCTGAAGGTTCACATAGGTGAATAAGAAACTAGCTAAACCATGAAGTCTAGGCAAACTTAGCAATGTCATGCAGGAAAGCAAAAGTCCTCATGGTTATGTCTTATACGTAATGCTCCTATTAAATGGCTTTAGCTCAGATAGTTGACTTGCTATGATGAAAATGGATGATCACATGAAGCTGGGAGACATCAATATAAAGGAGGAACAGAATATTATCCACAAAAAATTAGGTGGCTTTGAGATTTGTAATTGAAATGGAATGAAGTATAATAGAACAAGGGCAAGGGGCCATTAACATGAATCCGTGATACAGAATGAGAGTACATCAGCTAAAAATGATAAAAAAGGCCTGGCTGTATTTATTGATCACAGGCTAACTATAAATCACTGGCATGATGCTGTCCTGAAAGAGGCAAATGCAATTTTAAGATGCATTGGGAGAAGTGTTTTGATAGAAGCAGAGTTATTAAAGCCTTTTTACAAAATCCCTTGTGTGGGAGAGTCTTCATTTGGAACATGTCATCTGGTCCTAATTATCCATATTAAACAAAAATAAATTAAATGATCTCATACCAGAAAACATGTGGAAGGAAGTTCCATCAATGACTAGAAAAACAAATTGCCCGTGTTATAAAAGAAAGTAGGAGAAATATACTGACATAAGGACAGAAGCTTATTAAGTGGGAATGAGTAAAATGAGGCTGAAAACCTGAAGACAATTGCTAAGAAAGGCTCTGAAAAAGCTTTTCTGGAGGACAGTAGGAAGCCAGCAAAACCAGTTTTCTAATGGGAATTGCAAGAACACGTAGATCTTATTTTTGTGTATTTCTCTGTGACAGCAAGAGGTTCAGTTGACAGTCCCTTATGTTTTCTACACCCTTTCTTCTAAGTAGTGCTTGGCTTGCACTTTTGATTGGTCTACTAGGCCATGTCGTGATCTGTAACGCTATTCCCAATCTGAATCTATAGCATTTTATAGGAACATAGGATTTGTTCGTGTCCCTAACATTTTCATAGGAAAGAAATAATTTATTTTCTTATCTGCATTTTACCATCAAATCTTACTATGGTTGTTGTAAGAAATGCAACACAAAAGGAAAGGTGATTTTTAAAATAAGTCTATAAAAATCTGTGTATTTCTACTAACTAAACTTGTTAGCATGCTTTTTTGAAGAAAGGAGAGTGCAAAGAAAGGGCAATTAGTATGAGAAATCATTTGAGGCAAGCCATTATTAACTGAAAATAACCGCAGTCTATTGAGAGACATTTTGCTAAGACCTAACCAGCACACCAGTCCAGTCCTGCAGAAATGCAAAGATCATTTGTCTAGTTATAGTTGCATGACAGATAAGTAGCATATGTGTTTTCTAACACATTGAAAAAAACCAGTAGAGCAAATTCCTCAGCTTGACTTTATTCATTTTGATCTGATTAAACATTCCTATCTCAGAAAAAATATAGCCTGCATTTGACAGAGCTGGTGCAAAAGATGAGAGCCTGGAGCATGTAATTAAGGCTAGCACTAGGTATTTCCAGCTCCTATTATCAGTTTAGGAGACAGCTGTTAACACTAAGGAAATTTTTATTTAAAAGTATCAAAAAGGAAAAGCAGGAAAAAAGCCCATACTATTACACCTTAATATTTTCAAAAATACTCCCCCACCCCTAAACACCCCCCCCTCCCCCCCCTCCCAAAAACTACCCCATAAAACAATCTATTATGGTAGTTTACGGAGTAATTGAGCTGCTGAAACATAGAAAATGGGGGTTTGCACTAACCAGGAAAAATATGGTGCATTTGCTCTAAACCACTCCATTTTCATCAGAGAACTTCAGTGTAGTCCACCAAAACTATTAAATTTATAATCACTGATACAACATAGCTGATATGGTAAAATCTTAGAGTGGGCAACAAATTACTTGAGCAGTAATTCCAGCAGTTTGCTATAAAGTGTGCATTAGATGTATTCTCAATCTTCATTAATTCCAATTCAATAGACTGATGGTAAAAGTGACATAAAAATAATAAAGCACATAAAACACAGAGTCAAACTCTGACCCTTAATGCTGCTAAATTGCAAAGCAACATCATATGAAAATTAATACAGAAATGCCTATGTTGTTTACTCTAAGAGGCACCAGAGCTTTATGGTTATATGCAACTTAAGATTAAAACCCCCATAAATTACAGTCCTGATGGATATCTTCAATCCATTAGAAAGAAAAATGGTGCAAGAAGATGTCACTGCAGGAGAAACAAAGGCTGCAGATGTCTTTTCCAACCTTCTGAAGAGTCAATTGTTTATGGCATGGCAGAAGAAGAACGAAAAAGAGTCACTGCCTAGTACCTGAAAATTAAATTGAAGCTCTCATGGTGTTCAAAGATTTGATGCAGGAAAGATTCTCTGAACAATTTGTATCACTATGCATATCACTAATGGTTCCCTTCAATTTGAAATACAACATGGTAGTATTTCCTCATTTTTAAAATAGAAAATAAATTCAATTTTCAGGATTTTATGAGGGCTTGATCTCGATAAATTTCCATTTTTAACAGCTGTAAAAGCACGTTTTGTTCAGAGCTTTGTCAGACATTAGAGAAAATTTACAAAAATTATTTGATTCAGTTTGTTGCTCCTGCAAACACTGTGATAAATTCACACTGAAAATCTTGCAGACAAAAAGCACATCTTTCCCTGACAAATTAAACTGAAGATTCAAATCAAGTAACAGAAGTGCCCTAAGCTTCTGTCAGCTGCTAGTTGCAAGCTACAAACTGAGGATGCAAATGTATGTTAACTTGTTTCTATAACTTTGAGGTTTTGGAGTAAAACAAGAGCAACAAATAGTGCATCTACATACTAACTGTTTTATTCAAGAGTGTGCTTTTGCGGCCAATCTCCTTATGATCCCCCTTTTCCATGGTGTATCTTACACTGTGAATCTCCTCAGGGAGTGTGAACAAGATCCCAGTCAAATGAACCAGCACTGGAAATTCCACTCACTGACTATCATCTACAGAAATCCCAGAACCCCAGAATTGTTAGGGTTGGGAGGGATGTCTGGACATCATCCAGTCCAACCCCCCTGCCAAGTCAGGGTCATACAGGAACTCATCCCAGGGAGTTTTGAATTTCTCCAGAGAGGGAGAGCCCACAACTTTCCTGGGCAGCCTGTTCCAGTGCTTTGCAGCTGTCAATGGAAAGTAGTTCTTCCTTGAATGTTGAGGTAGAATTTCTTGGGTTTTATTTTATGGCCATTGTTTTAGTTTATGGCCATTGCTCCTCCACTTGTCTCTGGACACCACTGAAAGAGTCCGGCACCATCCTCCTGGCACCTGCCTTAAAGATATTTATCTGCATTAATGAGGTCCTCGTTCAGTCTTCTCTTCTCCAGACTAAACCAGCCCAGCTGCCCTCACAAAGAGAGATGTTCCAAATCCTTGGTCATCTTTGTTGCCTCTGCTGGATCCTCTCCAGTAGAGCCTTGTCTTGTACTGAATAGCCCAGAACTGGACAGAGCACTCCTGATGTGGCCTCACCGGGGCTGAGCAGAGCGGGAGGATCACCTCCCTCGACCTTTGGCCACACTTTTCCTGATGCACCCCAGGATACCATTGGCTCTCCTGGCCAGAAGGGCACTGCCACTTCAGGGTCAGCTTTTCACCCAGTCTTGGTGTCTCCCAGGTTCTTCTCNAGGCACTGCCAGTTCAGGCTTGTCACCCAGTCTTGGTGTCTCCCAGGTTCTTCTCTGCAGAGCTGCTTTCTAGTAGGTCAGCCCCTAGTCTGGGTTGGGAGTTATTTCTCACCAGATTCAGGACACTATTGTCCTTGTCATTAGTTTTCTCTCCACTCAATTCTTCAGCCTATTGGGATCCCACTGAGTGGCAGCCCAGACTTCAAGTGTATCAGCCTTTCCCCCCAGTTTCATACCATCAGCAAACTTGATGAGGGTGCATTCTATCCCTTCATCCAGATCATCAATAAAAAAGTTCAACAAGACTGGACCCAATTTGATCCCTGGGGGACATCACTGACTACAGGTCTCCAGCTGATCACAGCCCTCTGAACTCTTCCACTCAGTCAGTTCTTGGTCCACCCCACTGTCTGTTTATCTGGCCCACTTTTCCTGAGCTTGCCTATTTGGATGTTATAGAAGACAGTGCCCAAAGCCTTAGGAAGCTGAGCCTTAATCTTATCTACTGAGGTAGATAGCATCCATTGCTTTCCCCTCATTGACCCATCCTGCCACGTGATCATAGAAGGCTATCGGATTGTTAACACGATTTCCCTTTGGTGAATCCATGCTGACTACTCCTGATGAACTCCTTTTCTTCTCCATACTTGGTGATGACCTCCAGAATGACCCATTCCATCAACTTTCCAGAGATAGAGGTGGGCTAATAGTTTCCTGGGTCCTTCTTCTTGCCCCTTTTGAAGATGGGAGTAATACTGGCCTTCCTTCAGTCACCCAGCACATCTCCCATATACACAAATGCTGAGAGCCTACTGATTTTCTCTACAAATGTACTCCTGCTGGATACAGCTACTTGTTAATGTAAAGGTGGATAAAGTTAAATAGAGTATGACAGGGAGAAACACGATGGCAGGTTGTAAAACATACACTGAAGTGATGCAGAATTGGAAATATTTGTGATAGAGAATTTGTGAAAAATCAGTGGATCTGTGCTTACCTCTAATAATTCTCTTAGAATTAGGGGAAATACAATTATAATATACAAAAATGCTCAAAACTTTGCCATTTGTAACAACAGCTATTTGGTACAAAATCTGAAGGAGAAGGGGTACAAACCTTAGTGGAGTTTATTTCAATACAGAAGTCACATGTACAGCATGACTGATCAAATTACATCCTTGACTGATTTTTTTAAGGTATGTCTGAAATTACAAAAATCTTCAAGGTTCAATCTGTATTTTTATTGTAGTTAATTCCTTCATAACCACACCTGATCAATATTTTCTCTTAATTAAAAAAATGAGAGTGAGAACTTTGTTTTACAACTCAACAGCAGCCTAAATGCCTTTCAACTATTCCATACATCAGTATGAATAAAGCAATATGAAGCACATGCTAAAAATGAGTTGAGAAATTAGACTGAACAGGAATGTATAACCATAAGCAAAGGCCATTAGATAGTTTAGCTGTCTTTTCCAGGACTGGGAAAAAAACAACCAAACACACAAAACACCAAAAACCTACAAAAACACAATCTTATAAAAATAAAATTAATTTCAAATCCATATAGATTCTTATAGAATATGGAGAATCTGATAGATTTATCATCCATATTTTCCTGCATTAAATCTTTACTTTACAAACAACCTTCAATATCAGTTTCAGACTTAACTTTGGGCTTAAAACATGAATTTATTATGCACTCCACTTTCAGCAGTGAAAGACAAGCAGCTCAGACAGAGGAAACAATGTCTTGACAAAAAAGGACACAAAGGACAAATGATGAAATGTATTTAAGAAAACTTGTCACTCTCTTTTCTTATTTACATTTATACTTGGATATCAAAACTCAAATTTCCGACTGTTCCCTCAAATTCTTGTCATATTCAACTCAAAATCATTCAGAGAGAAGAGAGAATTCTTTTTAGCTGTGTTTTTAGTATATCACTTAGTCATCACACCTGTCCAGAAGGGCAATGCAAAAGCAGAGAACTCAACCTCTTTTGAATAACATCTGATGAGTAAAGATTTTATTTTAAATGCAACTTCAATAATCATTTAAGGTGTGAAAGAATTTTACTGGAGTAAGAGGAGTCTGAAATTCAATTAAAAACAGCACTTTCTTAGGTCACTAGATGTTTCACGCAGCTATTGTTCTCACTGCCATGTAATCCTGAATATCACTGTTGACAGAAAAAGGAAAGAAAATATCTACAACAAGGGGACACACTGCTCTGACTCTATTACACAAAAATGACAGTCAGAGAGACTAAATAGGCAGCTTTTTTTTTTTACAGTTCCTCTTTAGAGTATACCTGTTTGTCCATCACTCAAGCTGTAACTAATTTGTAGTTATTGACTGTTGCACAGTTGCAAAATAGATCATCTTCTTGAAGTTCCTTTTCCTTCTTATCATACTCACTTCACATTTTCTGCTATCTACTTGTGTCTCGTTGTCTTGTACTATCCAGTAAAACCAAGTCTCAATGTGAAGATATGCTAAATTACCCAGCTAAAACTGTCCTTCCACTTTTTTCTGCTATAATCATGAAAATTAAGGGAAAACACAAACACCCAGGGCTATTCATCTATTCAAATCAAAGTCCTTATTATGCAAACACATCCCTGGGCAAAGCACAGCACAAACAATTCAAAGACAGGGATCCTCCAAAGAGGAAATAAAAAAGGATTCTGATGAATTTAAAAATTCAGAATTGTTTATTCAAAATAGCTTGGTCATTTTGCATTGTGCTCCGTGTTCTGAAGCTGATATTAAGAATATATTGTAAACAGACTTGAAGACATTTTTATAATAGCTTGCTAAGGAAATAGATGTAAATCTGACAAAAATCAAAGGAGGAAAGAATGGGCTTAGAGAGGGTAGAATAACCTGCTATGGAAAGTTAACCAGAAAACATCCAATCTATCAAACTATCAGCAGGGAGACTGTCAGCATCCTGAAAATTGAAAAGAAAAAAATTCAATGCTTAAGACTTCTGAGCAGCTTATAAATGGTGCTATGGTATTTTGTAGGCTTAAATATAATGGGAACAGACAAATCACCTCATGTTTCATGCTGTTGCCCACATGTGGGCTAGAAAAGCATGACCCAGGGCCAAGACTTGCTGACTTTGTCATCCCTTCATATTGCTGGGCTTTCAGGTGCTCCTCAGGACCTTTTGTTCAATTCACACTGAGATTAACTAGCACTACCACAGGGGAAGACTCTTGTTTGCAGGTAATTGTGATACTTCTGAGGACAAACAAGACCAAATTAAGGCAGGACGATTATGCTATCTAGGCCCCTGCTTTCCTAGAGCTGTTTGCTGTGTCCTCTGGCACTCATCAGACTTCCAGAGCAATCTTATGGGCAAGAAATAGGACATATGTGCAGCAGTTATCTGACAAAAGCAGCTACTTGACAGTTTACTGGAATTGAATTATTTGGCCAGTTATTTTGCCTCCAATGTACTGGGAGACAACTGGAGCTACTGTTCTGTCACAATATGACATGAAAGAACGACACTCATGCACTGAGATGTCCAAGGCAAAAAAAGGGGCAGTTTATTTACAGACCTCAACTTTTATAGAATTCCAACAGTGACCAACACTTCTCTCCTCCTCCAGAAAGGAATGCAAAACAATCATTATTTACATGAAAAGTGTGTAAGAAACTCCACCACAAATGTAAAGCATCAGAAAGCTGAAAGAACTTTAGAAAAACTTTAGAAGAACAGGGCAACACTGTTCCAAAGAAGAAATACTAGAAAGATGGCTGAAATGTTCTTTTCTGACTATACAGTACTTCTGGACAGTACAGATAACCTGGTTGTTAACCTGAGGAAGAGTGCAACAGCTTTTGTTACAACACACAATGAAGTATGTATAAAACTCAGCTCCGGGCTGTACTCCTAGATTCCTCTTCCTGCTTTCCTTGGCAGTTCAAAGGAAGTAGAGTTGTCAAGTAACTTGCTCTCCAGTGGGTCCATGCTGTAAGGGCAAGCACAGAGGATTGACCATCTGCAAAGATGTACTTGGGTCTTTATCTTTCCTGAGCTGAGGGTGGCAAACTATGTTAGATTTTGCATGTGGCTACACACAGCTAAAACTGCTATCTCAAATACAAGAAAAATCTCACTACTATTCTGGATGCCTAGGAAAATGCTGGCAACATGATCCTTAGGTACAATCTTGGCATGACTCTGAGAACACAACTAGTGGAAGGACTTCCCAGGAACTGGTAATAGAATTATAGAATATTATTGTAGAATAGTTTGGGCTGGAGGGAATTTTTAAAGGTCATCTTCTCCAACCCCCAGGAATGGCAGTGTGATGTCCAGTGATGGGACATCTACCACCTTTCTGGGAAACCTGTTCCAGCCTCAATACTCTCATCACAAAAATAATAAAATTCTTCTTTTTATATTTGAAGCTACTCTTTTTTTAGTTTAAAACCATTACCCCATGTCTTATTGCTACAGACTTGGTTAAAAAGTTTGTTCCATTCTTTCTTATAAGCCTCCTTTAAATACTGAAAGGCTGCAATAAGGTCTTCCCAGAGTCTTTTACTCTGCAGACTGAAAAACCTCAACCCCCTCAGCCTCTCCTCACAAGAGAGATGTTCCATCCCTCTATATTATTTCTGTAGCCCTCCTCTGGACCCAATACAACAGGTCTACATCTAACATTTTAAGGTAAAGCACAAATCTGAATTGACAGAAAGAATAAACATAGGAAGGACATATTAGTGCTGTAAAGGCAAATTCACGTGAGAAGGAAGGTGTGGGACTAAGCAGTCATCACCTTTTCCTTCTGTGCAAGGGGACACCTCTGCAGAGCGACAGTTAGCACTGAACATCATTACAACACAATTAACACCAAAAGTAAATGATGAATTTGCCACTCCGTACTTTGCTTATGAAAAATGTCAAGTCCTGGTCTTATTAGTCTTGATGTAAAATTATAATAATATCATTGATTAAAATAGAATTTGCTGGATTAGAACCAGCATAAGAGCATAATTTGTATCATGTTGATCACTTGATTGCACACCATGTGTAATTACCTACTGAGCTGCAGTTATCAACTTCTTGAGTGTTCAGATGCATTCCATGAAGAATCTGATTATAAAGTACTGTTTCAAAACTGCAGCAATGTTATCTATGGATCAGTCTGTGATTTACTCTTAGGAAAAATGATGAAATTTTACTGTTCCCCTTTACATAAAACTGATAAGTTTGTTGTCAATCAACTCAAGTTGTTGAACTATGAGCATCAGAAAAAAACGCAGGCTGAAATTGCTACCTTGTCCAGAATAGAGGTACACCAGGTAAACTAGACCATCTCACATTCAGCCTTGTAATTCAAAACATTATTAAGCAATCAAGTAAGAGAAAATATATTTTTATAGCTTATTTCAATTTTCTCACTGAAAGTTATTATGTTAGAAGCTCACTCTTCCTCCAACAGTGTTAGCACAGCTTGCCTGGTAGATAAAGCTGGAGATGCAAGTTAACAAATATTTTCTGCAGATAGAAATCTGAACAGATAAAAACTAGGTTCCACATCCGCAGAAAATGTTTTATTTCCATTTTTATTTGCTTTCATGATCATTTCCTATAATCTATATGATACTTATATGACTTTCTTTAGTAAAAATTATTTAACAAAACAAGAGACTGTCCCCCAGCATTATTAAAAAGTAAAAATAATATTAATATTAAAAATATGAAATAATGTGATTTGTAAAAATTACCATTCTTCTTAAACTTTGGATAAATGGCAGAAATTTAAGACTGAGGGTAAAAAATACAGGAGAATTGTGTGCTGTTGACAAAGTTACAAAAAGAATGTCAACGAAAGGGAGCACGAAATTCTATTGTCCACAAGCCAATTTAAGATGATATTAAGTATCAATGAACAAAGTGAGACAGAGAATTTGAAAGAAATTGTACAAAAAGATGATAAAGGAATATATTGTGCACGTAGTCTATTTTACTTGAGATTGTTTTTCCCTTAAATAAAGCACATGCAAAGTGGAAGAGAGTCTTAGTTTCTTGGATGAAATGCAGGGCAACTTAAAATGTCTGCTATTAAGAGAATTACTATTTTTCTAGCAAGATGGTAGACTTCAATCACATAATGCCTCTTACCCAGTGCTAGCATGCTTTATATGCACCCTGATGTATACCTGAAAAACAAGATGACCTGTGAGGCAACACCTAAAGAGGAATACATATTCCAGTGCTCATTGGAGTACTTGTTTTCAACACCTTTGAAACCAAATCAATTCCACCGGTTTTGCTTTCATTATAAAATAAGGGGAACATGTTTTGGGGTGAAAAAAAAATTAAGTTGGATTCAAACGATTTCTAAGTCTAATAAGCTGAAAAACATTTTATACACTATCACTGGCGGTCAATCACAGCAATCTGACAAGTCCAGTAAGAGAACTTTTAACCACTCTTCAAAACACACTAAAGGTAACATGCCTAGATGCCAAACACAGTTGACCAGATACACACCAATATCACCTGTGGTTTTGACAGAGCACTGCTGAAGAGCTACCTGTCACTTAAGCTCATTTCTGGGAGATGCAATAATGAGTAACAATAAAAAATTCTGAAAAGACTCAATGATCACGCATAAAGATTTAATTCAGAACATTGCCCCAGCCTGAGGGTCACAGGAATACAGCCAGAGCTGAAGTTTCAGTGGAGAAATAAATGAACAAGTTTTTCATTGCTAAGTTGATATTCAAACTAGTCAATGCATATAGTCATATATTATTCCATTCATCACAGATGAGGGGAAAGTTAGAGGAATAAATTATAAGGAATGGAAATTTCCCCATCATCGTCAATAAAACAACAACTTACTCCTTCAAAAACAGTATTTTCTTTTACAGTTGCATTTTGAATACAGGTTTACATTTACAAAGCCAAAAGAAAGCTTAAAGAATACGATTATAAAGTTGTACAGTCAAAGTCATAAGAAGTTAAACTCCATCATTGTTACTACTCAACCATGAATTCACTTCACTAATGTATATAAATTATGCAATTTCTAATTAACTACTTTTCCCCTCCCTCCCAGAAAACCTGTAACATTAATACATGTAATAAATGAAAAGTTATTAATGATCAGCTTGTCAATATTTGCTGAAAACTGTTAAAACTTATAGCAAAACTGTTCAATCTGTTCATTTGTCTTGAACCAGCACAACTTTCTATGGCACTTCCCAGAACAGAGGACTGCTTCACAAAACTTAATCAATCTTTAAAATGGCCAGCAAAATGAAAGATGATATCACTCCATTTTACAAATAGTTGACTGAGGCATAGACAGACTAAGGAAAAAAATCCTATTAATTTTCACACCTAACTTGATAACTCTAGTGAATGATTTTTCAGAAGGTGATTGCTATATGGTACTTCATCCATTCAAAATAACATTCCCATTGGCTTCACAGTTATAAGTGCTCAGCATTTCTGCCAGACATTTCTACAAAAAATTTCTGGCTCTTACTCTGAAAAATGAGAATTGCATTTATTAAACATTTCTAAGAAGTAGGGCTTGAGTAACTACCTAGTGTTGCAAAGGAGTACAAAGGCAATAAGGAAATCCTTAGGGCAATAATTACATATAGAATCCACCATTTTGTCCACTACATAATGACTTTCAAGAAAGACGGTTCTATGACAACAGCTCTCTCTTACTTCTATCATAGAATGACTGTAGCTTCACTTTGTGGAAGAGGTATTTTTAATTTTTCAGAACAGCTGAAGAAAATAACTGACCAACCAAAAATCTGGCTTAGTTAACTATGTGGGAATACTCACTCACACTATGTATACAGCAAATTTATTGATTAGGTAGCTTCCCAAAGAGAAGTTTGGGGAAGTCAGAAAGAAGAAAATACAATGAACCTAAAGACCTTCCAAGTGTCCAAACTTTCACTGAAATTCACATGGTGACAGGGAATGATTGGATTGTGACAAATAAAAATCTGGCAAAGAAGATAAAGCTATTTGCACTATAAAATGTAATGAAAATATAGCAGTGGGATCAGAAAATCAAAGGCTTCCTTCAATTGATGTTTTCTGACTACAGAGGAATCATAAGTCTCTGAAGTCTCGTAGTTCATTCAGAGCTCAGAAAGAAAGTGAATTCAAGTGGATACAACCCTTCTGCACATTCACCATAATTCTGCACTTGCCTTCCTAATCCTAATTTATCTGAATACACCATGCAGGCCACCTCAGCAGGCAATCTGCACATCCTCAGCTACCTACTTTCCCACTCAGCTGTCAACCATCTGCCCCTTATCTTTATTCCCAGCTAATTTATCTTTAACCCGAAAATGCCTGCTCTTCCCCATTCCTTCTTCATTTAAAGAGCTCAGCTCCCTAAATTATCTTCTTTGCCACTCTGTTTTTCCTTCTGTATCTACTCTGGATTTGCAGTCCTGAATGCCTCTCCTTTCTCTGATAAACTCGAGTTTCTGTCTGTCCCTTTTGCTCTTAATCAAAAGCTTGTGGCTCTCTGCACACTTCCATGCTGTGTCTGAGCAGTGTTGAAAGCACCTAAAAATTCTAGTACGCTCAAGGGGAATCAAATGGTCACAGAAGGACCATTGTTACTATTACTCATCTTAGTTTCTTCTCCTTCTT
The DNA here is from genome assembly GCA_013400275.1 of Rhadina sibilatrix. Classification (NCBI taxonomy): domain Eukaryota; kingdom Metazoa; phylum Chordata; class Aves; order Passeriformes; family Phylloscopidae; genus Rhadina; species Rhadina sibilatrix. The sequence continues at coordinate 18,295 of VWYO01004204.1, forward strand.
CTTTATGTTTTAGGATATCTTTAGGATATTTACCTTATTTTAGAATATTTTAAACTAAAATAAATATCTTCCCTATCTGAATATCCCTGTGAGGCACTCCACTTAACTTCTGTTCTCCAAGTATGTAATTCAAAAATCTTGTGTTTTCAGGGAATATACACATGAATGTTCCTATTTTCTGTTTTCTTGCTTTATAAAAGACCATACAAGGGAAGTTAGATGAGTTGATAATGACTTCACATTTGCACCATATACTTACTTTAATCAATCCAGTCAAACTTAAGTAATTGCTCCTGTTTTTAAAGGTCCCCATTAATAAAAGCTCCGAGATAATTAAGTTAAAGAAATACATAAGGTGTACAGTAAACAATTAATACATTGATTCCTTAAAAAACAGAAGAATATGTCTTTCAAAAAGTATCTGACATTTCTAGTTTACCTTAGTTCTTCCTGTAATAACACAATTTTTAAGAAGTCTGCATTAAAGGATTAGAGGAGCACGTAACTGCAGAAGAAATTAATTAAGTGGTTTATTTTAATAAAATATGCTATTCAAAGAGTCTCCTATTTACCTGCTTAAATACCATTAGATAGAAGAAAAAAGTCTGTCAAAAGGAAAGATAACAATAAATGAAAAAAAAAAAAGGGAGAAAGACATTATGGTCTGAAAGAAAACAATGGAAATTTCTAAGCATTGATAACAGCGACATCCAGGAGAGAACCGTCTTTCTTTTAATGTCAAAGAGTGGGACTAAAAGCATGCTGCAATTCCTGAGCTTCAAAAAAACAGCATAAGCAACAAGATTGAGACACAGTATTTAATACAGCTAGAAATTACAGGACTGAAACCCACCACCACTATTTATAAGCAAGTTTTACTCAAAAGAGAATGAAGAAAGCCCAATATTACAAACTGAATACAGAGGGGTTAAATAGACAGCAAAGTCTTGACTGTTGTGTAGACAAAAGAAATAGGGTGCAGATACACTGTGAGGACAATTCACAGTGAGAGACTTACGCAAGACATTCACAAGCTTCTTAACTCCAAAAACTATAAGGCAAATTAGGGACATTATGGGAATGCCATTTTCACCACACAAACAATGTGCAATTTAAACTTAGAGGGTGCCTGTCTGTGAATTTCCTGTCAGGCTGGGAATATCTTCTCCTCTCACTCTACCCCCGCCAGAATGAAGCACTCAGTAGCAGCCATAATTCTGTGTTCTTTATCAGCACATCACCTTTCCCATATAATAGCAACACTGAAAAAGACAAGTAACCAACCAACCTTTTTTCAAAAAGTCAAGATAAAAAAATCCTTAATTTAGTCCTTCTCCTACTCTAGCTTCTGCACAGAGTAAAATTTATTGGAAGAAGAGGATGTGAAAAATAACCTAAATGATATGGGCTTTCACTTGGCAAAGTATGTACATTTACAGAAGGAAAAGTGTGCTTTAGTTCAGCCTTGTGCTATGACAGGAATCAGTGCCCCCATCAACATTTGGTGCACTTCTCTCACTAAAACTAAAGGCAAGCATGAGCAGAAATTGAAGGCAATGTATGGTCCTTCACACAGATTTACAATTTTCTACTCAGCACATTGGTAGTATACCTTGTCTCCAGAAGAAGCTTGAAATAGGGAGAAATGTAATAAGGCAGAAAGAAGAGAGGAATATCTGTAATATAGATTTTTCACCAATCTCAGTGGAGAATGGAAAAATAAAACCAAAAAGCAAAAGCCAAAAACCAAAAACAAATAAACAAAAAAAAAAAACCAACCACCAACAAAACAACAAAAAAAACCCCAACCAACCAACCAAAAAACCCACAAACCAAAATACCCACATTCTGCAGCTAGTTAAACTAGGAGAATTCTTTCCATGAAATTATCCTAATGATTTCTACGTACAATTTATTGAGCAGGCAGCTCAAGTAGATGGATGGATATTTAAGAAAAGATGCATAGTGATCATTTGAAATGACAACCACATTTAACATTATCAAGAATTACCTGGAAAACCATTTGCCACAGTCATCTTTTGCATCTGGCTGTCTAATGGTGCCTTTAATGAAAGAGACAAGCATAACTTAGCTAATTACTTAGAGGTATTGAAATCTGTCATGTCAGTAACTTCTTAGCACGTATTTTCTTGCACCCTCAGGTTTTTTTTCCTATAAAGTGGAAAAAAATTAGAATTAGGCAGCTTTCGAAGTTATGAAATATGAGGTCATATTGTGACAAAGTATTCCACTCAAGAACAAGAGCAATTTTAATTAAAAATCCATCTCATTTGGAAGAGCAACTTTCTATCATTAGAAATTGGAGATCCCAGTGAGTAGGATTTTGGTTAGTTGAGTTAGAAAGCGTTAATCAAGACATTTATTAGTTTAAAACATAAAATGAATGTTTCTGGGTTTTTTACCATCATTCCTCCCATTGCAACATGAGGAACAAAGTTCATGTTTTTGTTTCTCCTCCCAAATATCCTCCATATGTAACTCCAAAAACCTTCTAGGGTTGTATGACTGCTTTTCAATAGATGAGAAGCCAATTCAACAAACACTTTTAAGCAGTTTTACCTGGACCTTGCTCTTAGACATCAGAAAACATATACACATTGAATCACAGCACCAGAAAAGAGGTGAGGCTGGAAGACATCTCTGGAGATATTCTGCTTGTTCAAAGTAGGACAAGCTGAAATGTGTTACTCAGGACTGTGTCCGTTCATGTGTTGAAGACCCCCGAGGGTAGAGTCTCCAAAACCTCCTTGAGCATCCTGTGACAATGTTTGAGCCCATAAAATGAAAACCTTTTTTCCTTGTATTTAAACACAATTCCTTGCATTTCAGTTTGTGCTTTCTTGGCCTTTCACTGAGAACGGTCAATCTCTGCCTTCTTTGTACCCTCCCATCAGGAATTTATACACCCTAACAAGAACCCCACTGCAGATTCAGGGTGAACAGTCTTGGCTCTCTCAGACTTCCCTCATCTGAAATACGCTCCAGCTCGTAACCACCTTAGCAGCCCTTTGCTGAACTGGCTCCATGAGTGGCCAATACTGGACACATCACTCCAGATGCAGTATCATCAGTGCTGAATAGAGAGGAAAAACCATCACCTTTGCCTTGCTGGCAGTGCTCTTTCTACTGCATCCATGAATACCATTTGCCTATTTTGCTGCATGGACACATTGCTGTTCATCTTCTCCACCAGGATTTACTAGGGTTTTGTGCAAAGTTGCTTTCCAGCTATTGATCCCCTAGCAGGTACTGGTGCGTGGGGTTAGTCCTCTGCCATTGCAGGACTCAGAATTTCCCTTTATTGAATGTCATCATGTTGGATCATTTCTACATCCAGTCAAGCACAAAAATCTGGAGTATCAGCCACATCTCCCAATCTTGTGTTGCTGTGTATGCACTGTGTCCCATCATCTAGGCCATTAATGAGGCTGTTAAAAAGATTAGGAGCCAGTACAGACACCTGGGAAATATCAAGTAACACTCAGGGAATGTCACACGCTTTTGTATGTATAGATGCTAAGTCACAGAAAAAGTTCTAGAAAATATACACAGAAATAATGCAGTAAGAATACTACTGAAGAGTAACGAGGAGAAACATTTTATCCAGTTTCTCTTGAAAAGCCTAAAAGCCTGGTTTATCACCATTATTAATATAATGAAATAGGGACAAAACCATTATTTATTGGCAATAATATCTTGTTTTGTTTCTGTCATGCATATTAGTATGTACTGTTCTAAAGGTATTACTGATGATCTGTTTTCTCTATTTAAAGAACAGTTGTTCAAGGATAAGTTTGCCTTGAACAATAGGTAACTTATTTCTGAATCACAGTCTGCCTTCTGGTCAATGCTCTGCTAAGGAACAAATATCTTTGCTATCGCTAAGCTCAACTACAGAGTAGATTTTTTGGTGTGAGGTGTTGTTTTTGTTTTTGTTTTTGTTTTGTTTTTGTTTTTGTTTGTTTTGTTTGTTTGTGTTTTTTAATACTTTCACATTTTATAAAACTACATTCCTCATTCAATCAGGTTTATGCACTACATACAATGTGTGTTCCCAAAATTCTGCAGAGATGTTTGTCCTCCAGCCAATTCTGTGACATTACACCTTCACCCTTGACTCATGAAGCAGGTTTCACAAGTGTGCAATGCCACTGGCTCCATTCAAAACATCCAAGCACAGACTATAAATCTAAACTTTTGAGTTTCCCCAGGTAGTTATCTAGCTTAACAGAAGTATGAACCACCCTCCCCAACACACACACACTTTTCTATAATTGTTGGGTCATGTTGCTGACTAAATATTTCTTTCTAGCTCAAGGGACCGGACATTTTTTTTCTTTACAGTCTCTTGAGAAAAATAAAATTTAGCCTTTCAATTTTCAAGGATACTGAGAAATTGTGTTCCATTACCAAGACATCTTCTTTTGAAATTCTGAAGTAGGCAACAATGACAGCAATTATACATTTTATTTTACAATGCTAGTTTTATGCCTCACTATCTTCTTTCAGTAAAATGATAGGTTTGACTGTTTGAAAAATCTTTAAATGCTTTATGATTAATGCTGATTCTGAATACTAACACACAGCTGAGAGAACCAAACAAAAATGATAGGTGAAAACTAGTAGTTTTTCTTCTCAGGTATAGCAAGCTTTCATTATAGTAGCAGATAAAAGGATTTAGGAAATTTACATTAAAATAAGGCTCATCGAAACAGATTTTAATATTAATTCAAATCATTTAACTTCAACTATCTGATTTCTAAAATGTTATTTCTTAAGTAATTCTACTAGCAAAAAATATCTTTCTAAAAGTAGCAAGAATTAATACAGCTTTTGCTGGTATTATCTTTTTGTTGGTATTTAAATACAACTCCACAAAAGCACTAGACCACAGTATACAAACTAATTTAATGATAAACATGTTTTTCAATGTGCCTCATTCTATCACAGAAAATAGATTTTCCAACTTTCTTAGAATCCTTTTTCTTTATAAAATGAGGGAATCTTTCAGATTGCTGTCCTCAAATATGCTGAGTCCATGTAGTCTTCAATTAGACCAGGGAGTTCATCACCTTAGAGGAGGCTCTCAATTGGTTTCATACAATGTAATATTACTCATGTTCCTGACCTCATCTGTCAGTATTAACCACTATCACCTTTCACACTCAATGTGAGAGCAAAAGATCTAGCCAAAAATTCGTGAGTACTAAGTACAGCACTAGTGTGTTAAATAATGTATATATGTCCAAAGCCAGCAGCCCATTTTCTAAGGTAAAGGTTGGAGCTCAAAGGTATTAATATGAAACAAGAAAATAATGGGGAAAAAATAGTCCTTGCCTAAAAGTGTAATGTGGATTGGCACCATATGCATTTTCTGACCTCTAAAGAAGGTCAAATTGAGAGTGACCAGCATGATAATATACATCAAATCTTTCCCATTTCTCAAAAAGGCCATTTTAAAAACCTTTTAAAAACCTCTTGAGATGAAGCAGTGATACTAAACCGAAACCAAACCCTCAGTTTTAATTAATATTTTTGTTCTAGCACATGAAGATAAATTGAGTCAGGAAGAAAAAAGAAAATAAATTTAACAAATGGGGAGAGGGAGGTGGGAAACCTAGGGAAGAGAGTGAGAGAGCTGAAAAGTTCACAAATCTGCGTCTACAGACCAAATCCCTTTCTAAAACTGAAAACAATAAATGCCTATTAATACCCCAGTGAGGAGTAGCTAGAGAAGTATGTATTTATGCAGAATGGAAGGAGTGATTTAGTGGTGAGTTAGTGTCATTTGTCAAACTTTCCCTGCATAAATTCTTAAGAAGAAATAAAGATTTTTAAAACCAACCAAAACTAAATTAAATTTTATAACTGAGACCAACTTCTGGGTTGAAGTAACACTGAAAAAATACTAAAAGTTAACTAATTGAACACTTCTAGCTATGAAGAAGAAAGGCAGTGAAAAGAAATTAAAGTTTTATATGACACCGATCAGATTCTCAAGTGCTTGTCAAAAAACTATCATCAAGGAGTATCGTCAATCTTAAATCTGTGCCTATCACTGCAGACAATCTCATTTCTCTGTATTCACTGAAGCCACTTGTAGAGAGCTGGTCATTAAGTACAAATTCTTATATACTCACAACAAAAAAGAAGGAAAAGTTGAAGAGAACCATCAGTGTGGGTTTTTTTTACAGATGGGAGAATAAAGGGTCTGCATAAGGACACAGAGGGATTGCCAACACATTAAAAGTATGGGAATGAAAATGAAGAAGATAACAGACAACCAAAAGCTGCCAAAACAAAACTACTCTAAAAATTGTGTAAAAGTATAAAATTATGGATATCAGTGTGGTTTTCAATAAAATGAAACAGATTGAGGAAAGTATCAGATTTTAAGCATAGTTAGAAGAAAGCTCAAAATTGAAATGATCTGAACTAGTATTATAATGAGAAAACACATGGCAACCTACGTAATAGGAAGTAAATCTACCAAGTATTATTTCTTTATTATTAATTCCCATTTTGAAATCAGGGAATCAATTCAAAAACATCCATTAAGCACTGCTACAAAGAAGAAAACCAATGCACATAAGATCAATATCAGTTAAGGCCAAAATTTTAATCCAAATTCAGTTTCAAGTTAATCCAAATTCAGTTTTAACTGGTTAAAACCAGTTTCAAGTCAATCACAGACACCAGCCCTGAACACTGAAATGTAGCAGTCAGGTATCTCACAGCTGTGATTACGATTAGGTATTTTTCCCTGCCATCACTTTGGATACACATTCTCAGTACTGAACTCAGCTTTGAGGAAAATAATCAATGGTTTCTGTCCTTCATCCTACTCTTCCTTCTATCCTCAAAGTCACCCTACCAGACTGTAAACACTGCAGTGAGAATGCAGACGGGTAAGTATGTGTAATTGACTCTGACTCTGCAGTTGCAGAACGGGACCAAGAAATGTGAGCTTTCTTTACCAGTGGCTTTAGCTTTGATTTTACTCATTTTTCTCAACACCTGCACCATTCCTGCAACGGCAGGTTAACTACCCGTGCTTCGTTTTAAATGGAGCATTCAGTCACACAGCACACCAGTGTCTTCACACTTCAACAGTGTGTTTAAGGCGGCGTCAATCAAAGCTTCTAATCGACTCTCAAAACAAAGGAGACACGTGGAGCAAGGGCTGTTCTTGTTATTACTCTTTGTGTTCCTATACATATTTCGCCTTACAAATTAACTGTGTGACCGCTTTGTCTCCATTTGTTAACCTGAAGTTAGCAGCTTAAGAAATAGACTTTTGTGTTCCTTGTGCAGTTTCATAAAGCACTGCAGTCTCTGACAGGGTCCTGCTACAAAATTTCCCCTCCAGCCTCAAACATATTTTGCAAAGCTTGGCATGTCCCAGAATAAAGAAAGACGTAGAACACGGCTCACAGTGCACAGCTCAGCACAGTGCTAAGTAGCACACAATAAACCCTTGGAAATCCTAATACCTCAGCCAGGAAGTGACAACAGCAGTGCAATGTGGCTAAAGAGGTATCAATCAAGAGCTGCTTAACAAAGCAGATTCTCTGAATCTTGGCCAAAATGGATTTCCCATCCCAAATAACTACGCAGTAAGCACATCTCTTTTCAGCAGCTAACTGTATTTAAGTAAATAAGGCAGAAGATTTGTCCCATTTCTTACTATGTCTAATAATGACTTGTAAGGTAATTAAGAGCAAAATAAAGAAAAAAAGTTTCTCGTGAAAAAGAAGCAGTAGATAGCACCAACCACTTTTTGTGTACAAGAGCAATAGAAGTATCTTCTACAATGGGATGAAGCCAGAGTTTGGAGTAAAAGGAAACACTAGCTGTGTAAAAAACTTCTCACTTCTTTATCACCAAAAATTAAGATCAGTGAATGACTATCACAAATTATTATTTATAATCAAGCTGGCCTGATTCAAGTAGATTGACATGTCAACTTTCTGAAACACAAACTATGTAGAAAGGAAATAAAGGACTCCACTGTATCATGGAAGAAAAGGAATAACCCAAATAAAAATCTCCTTGTGCAAAAAGTCAAGGTTGTTTTTTTTTTTTTTTCATTCATGTTCAAAGTTTTTTTAACTTTCCTAGTAATTGTGACTTTAAAAAAATGAAGGAAAAGTAGAATGCCAAATAACATCCTGACACTTTTTGAATAACTTATTTCCAAAGATTTTAATTTTACAAGTGCAACAAACAAGTGAAATTGCTTTTTTATACAGCAGAAAAAACAACTAATAGTGTAAATCTTAAGATATAAAAAAGATACTTTATTGATTTATTTTTGAACACCCTACCTTTATTAATCTTTTAACTCCTTAGCTATTATTATGCTTTGCCTATATTACCTTTCTTTTACTCCATTAATACATTCATTACTTTCATCAGTGAGCACAACAATGGCTTAAGAGATAAAAACTTTCTTCAACAATATCAAAGCATGTTCATACCAAAAGCTACTTTTTAACATTCTCTTCAACAGTAATGTCTCAAGAGTACTTTTATTAAATGATAAATGGCAGCTTCAGGTATTGTGAAATTGAACAGTACTTTTTGAACTACATTTAGTTTTTAAACAAAATCCCACAGTTCTAAATGTGCTGAAAACTTAAGATTTAATGCTTAAAATACACTAGATTGCTCTCCTTTTCCTTTTTCAACTAAATCCAGAGGTGTGGAAAAAGGATAAAGGCCATATCTAAACCATCATGCAGAGGTATCTACAGCAGTAACATATATGTCAGTCGAGAAATGAAAACAGCAGGAAGCACAGTCACAGCAGGCTAGCTCGTGGAAAGCCAGGACTTGGTAGAACAGGTTCACTGCTGCACAAATGCAGCCTTTCAGATCCCAGGTGATTACTAGTGCTTTGTACAAACAGTAATGATCAGCATGAGGTCAAAGATCTTTACAACATCCCTACTGAAAAATAACTTCTTCAGTATCTAAATTTAATTACTCTTTTGCACAATATTTTGCTAAACAGAATTTTCTATTCAGCTAGAATCTCAGTCAATCAAATACTCTTTTTTTTTTTTTTTTTTCCTGGTCACCAGAGAGATTAGTTTTAACTCAGCTTGCTTGTCGAACTGCAGAAGCATAATCCCATAATATTAGGCATGCATGCTTAATTTCAGAAACTTATTCATGTATTTTCTATTCTCCCATGCATGCTGCATAATACAAACTTGAAGTCAATGGAAGTGTTCATGTGCTTTATCTTGAAAAAGAAGTTAAATACATTATTTACAAAGTATTATTCCTTCTTTTCAGTAAACACATTCCTTCACTTCCTTCAGTAAACACTTTGCTCCTTGTTCACTGTATTTATGTATTTAAAGGTATGTTCTTTAAATAATAAGTAGTCATGTCACATCTTACCACGGCCTTTTCGGTAAGTGTGATAAAAAGAGTTTCTCAAGAGTTACCATTTCTGAAATTCAGACAATTTGTCTGATTTTCCTTTCACTTTTTTTCTTTTCTAATGACTTTTTATTGTGAACTTACTCAGTGAAAACATTTGAGCTAATCTCTCAGATCCAACTTAGAATACCCTGATTCCATGTCACTTTGCAAGTGAGCTTCTTGCTATTAACAGCACAACTTGAACTCTTACTGAATAGAAAATATTATACAGTTGGCATGAAACAGAATAGCACAATTTACTCTTCAGCCATGCTATTACAAACTCTACCATGACAGGTAAAAGATTTATAAAAGAAAGGTCTCATAAAATCAGGCCTGCTCTGCTAAATTGCCAAAGTTACTCTGTCACTACTTCTAAGTAATTCGCAAATTCCCATGCAAAAACAATCTTGGTATGAAAACTGCTTAACATAACAACCTATTCCTGGCTTAAAAACCAAATACACCTGCAATAATAAGGGATTTGTCCCATGAGAATTAGTAAAAAAAAAATATGCAAACAATCCAAGAATGGAGAGATTTGACAGACAAGTAGAATACCTTTTACTAACCAATAGAGTAATTAGAAAGAAAGCTATTAACCAAATAAAGTTGCACACGAGGTCTGTAAAAACTGTATAAAATGAGTTGTGATGATAAAGAATTGGCTTTTCCTGCATGAAGTTAATGGAGTCTCTGCTAACTTATTACAATATCACTCTACAGCAGCTGGAATGGTGAAATACAATTAAAATCAAATGCACGTATCAGAAGAGCAGCCTTTCCAACCTAACCCAAGACCAGCAACTTACAGGGGTAACAGCCCCTACCGAGCACCATGAACAAAAAGATGCTTTCTGGTTAGGCTGACTGAGACATCAGCACACAGTGATTGGGCACAGGGCACCGCAGGGATCGCAGGAGTGTTGCACATTGACTCCTTTTGCCTGGCAATCAGAGACACTGACAGCAACACCGCGGGCTCCTCAGGAGTGTAAGTCGTGTTCTTTGATCAGGTAGCGAGCCCGTCCCTGCCCGGCCATCAGCAGCAGGCTGGGCACTCCTGCCATGGGTAATCACTCAGGCAATGCACAGGAGCTGCCTGGCGGAGGGAGCAGCGCACGCTGTGCCTCTGTGCCCACTCCAATCCCTACATCAGGCACACTCTCGTCAGGGACAATTAGAATCAGGCTGAAAGCTTGGTTCATTTTTCCCCACAGTATAGCGCTGTTATGCGGAATCAACTGCCCAGAAGTTGGCTGTAATTTTTAACAGTTCCTTCTGATGGTCGTCTCAATTTGCCTTTTCAAGTCAATTTTCCACATATTTCAAAATCTTTGGCCTTGATTTATTCCAAAAAATGGTGTAATTTATTCACATCTCAAACTTATATTATGTGACGGAGAAGTTCATGAGCCAGCACATTCTTATTTCTCCCTTCACCATATTAAATCAAACTGGTTTTTATTTTTTTTTACAACCAATATTTGAAAAGGTTTAAACCCTGAAACACATCTCTATGCAGACATTTTGATAATGGGACTCTGTGTTGGTCTAAGACTTTTTATCAAAAAATTTCATTCTAAAACGTGTTTAGAAAAACAAATTGGTTTTCACTTTCAACATTATGCAAAAACTTAGGTCTAAACACACCATAAAAAGAAATTAATTTATTTGAGAAAATAGCTGGAAATTTATTTAGCTCTATTTCATAGATAAGCACATACATCCTAGTTTCAAAATCATGTAGAGGTTTAAGCACAATGATATCAGTACACCCATGGATGAAACATGCCACTTAGAAAAGTTGGAATTTCTTTTATTGTTTAGGCCACTAATTTAAGTGACTAACTTTTACTGACCCATACACGATAAAATCTTTGCATAATTCATGCTAATTAGTGGAAATATAAGTTTAAATTATTATAACCAGAAAAGAATAATGTTAGCTTCCTATCAAAGATTATAGTTCCACAATTATGTATATTTGAGCATCTAACTTAATACGTCCTATGTTATTTCCATAAAATTGAATAATTCCAAATTTAAAAATTAAATTTATTTTAAACACAACTGTAAAAAAATAGTCTTTCATCTAAACAATTAGAAGTGAATTTATAATATGGACATGATGAAGCATTTATTTCTTTTAAAGTCATTTTACAAACTTTGAGTTTTCATGTTTAGACACCATACACTAAGAAGAAAAGAACATTCTGAGGAAAAAGAAAACTGATTTTATTTCATGCCCTGAAAAAAAAAATCTTAGAACTCCTAAATATTCTAACAAGTAATTAAGAAAGGAAGCCTATTGTGGAAGTAATTGAGAATTATTTTAGAGAGATAAGATATGACCATCCACAGTCTTGCCAAGTTTCCTTATGCAAACATGAAGAGCCACTGCTATTTCTAAACCTCAACGGTGCAGAAGATTTGCTTAATGTTCTAATAAGGAAAGTGCTCATGCTGTGGAATTGAAGTAGCTCACATCTCCAATTAAAGAGTGGAAGTCATTAATAAGGCTAAAAAAATGTGTTAAGAAAGTTACTAAAAATATTTTGAAATGCAGTCATTTATTCCAATATTACAAGGAAACTAAAATTGGTAAAAAGCAAAAGCATTATTCTCATACTCATTATGAGCACAAAACGTTTCTACCACATTTTTACATTGTGAATTTAGAACCAGTATCACCTAGAGAGTAATACTCACTAAAACCCCTAACAGGTACTGCAAAATTTAGCTTTCAACTCTCTGAACAATGGGTGAGCTTAGAAACAGCCACAAGTTCTAACGTCATCCTCTGGAAGACAGTCATACTGTAGTGCAAACTGAAGTGTTTCAGCTGGAAACAGTTTTACAGTTCTAACGTCATCCTCTGGAAGCAACCCAAAACATTGGTACACAGGTTTATTACCACAGTTTTTACCAAGTATCTACTGCAATTTCTCAAACAATGAAGCATTGTTGTGTGTCTGTATGTGCTATAATTAACACAATATCAAACTGATTACAGTCAGCATGCAGTGGTAATACCTTCATTAGTTTCCCAAGGGAACAACTGAGGACTTGCAAAAGCTATTTGTTTCCAGTGAAACTCATAATCCAGTAGATTTACAAATCCACACATTAACAAATAGAATTATTCATTCAAAAGATGATCTCAAGCACCTTTAGCTTTAGGGAGTAAAACATATTAGTGGCTCTAAGGTATTTTCAGATTGATGAATACATCCTTACATCCTGATACATCCTTTGAAATCTTCTCTGTTCCTTTCTATTTTCCATTCTCTATAAATTTTCTCACTTCACCCCAAGTATCTGAAACAATGGTGGTATATATATCTTTCTGCAGAAAATCAACTCTTCTTGCTCTACATTTTTTTTCTAATAAACTGTCTTCTGCTCAGAATCAGCAATTTCTGCTAATGTAATGATAAAGAGTATACAAAATATAAAAGTGTCCTTGTATATGACAGACACCAGCTTGCCACCTTAAGGAGCTTTTCGTAAGAAAACCCTCATCTAGCAAAGCAACTAGTCATTCATCTTGCCAATCACAGTGTCACTTCTGAATAAATCAGACTTAACATTTTCATTATCACACTCCCACTATGTTTTCCTCAAGGCTAAGAAGTTATTAAATGGTATCAACATTTTCACCCATGCTCTGACTAAAATAATTCAACTGACTTCCGTCAAAATTGGAGGAAATTTCATGTTCAAGTCTTTAAAAATGAATCTTTGATGATACATCATTCAACATCTTTTATTTTTATGTATCCAATTCACGAAAGTCTAATCTTAGCACCTGTATGTTGCATTTTTTGGCATATCACTAGCTAGAGTAGCTACATCTATAAGTGTGCTAGCCCTTCAATGTCTCTTTCAGAAAAGAAGCTTAATCTCCTAATACAAAAAAAAAAAAAAACAACCCTCACTTTTTTTTTATTAAAAAACAAACAAACCCCATAGCACTAAACAGAGTGGAAATTTTGTTTGAATTTAGGATATTTATCTTGTGTTGCATTACTTTCTAGGAAAAGACTTCCTCTTAATTAAAAATTAAAAAATGTTGCTTAATGGAAGAAAACCTTATCACTCATGAAGACCATGCAAGTTCCATTATGGATTCCAATATGATATTCAGTGTGCAATCCCTGTGGATAGACAAGATTGCATTGTTCCTAATCTTTGATCCTTTGACCAAATCCTAAGCTTTGAGATGCACATGGTCTAAAGTTCTTCATCCACATTTCCTCATGGCCAAACAGTAGAAATGCATTGAACACTTTGGAAAATTCTACAGCAACTCAGTCTCCACAACATTGGCAATAACTCTGAACAGGATAATCCAAAATTAGCTCAATAAATTATACTTCCTAACCACATTTACTGTTTTTGACTGTGAAATCTTCACCATGAAACAGATTTCACTTTATTAGTATGCTTTGAACAGTAAGCAAGCAAATTAATTATTTAAACTCAACTGCAAAACGACTGTAAATTTCTCTTTTCATCTTTGAAGCTTTCAAACATGAGGTAGAAACATCATCAGATTTAGGCAACCTCATTACTTCAAATTGTATTCTTGGGAACAAATCTGTCTTTAGAAAAAGATTACATTTATATGTAAAATCAATTAATTTAGCAAGCAAGATCTATTACATCTTCTCTTTTAAAGAAATTGCATATTATCCGATTTATTTTGTTATTCATTTCAGGACAGTTTTCCCTAGGCAAATATGAAGCCTTTATATAAAAGATTTTACTTAATTATTTGCCATATAGGTGGTAATATTATAGAGCTTAAAAACCTTAAATAAAAAATTATTCTGGTCTTGTGACTAAAAGTGATGATCTAACAGTAACCAGTTCAAATGCAAGAAAAAAGCATATCCCAAAAGGCTGATGCTTCTTTTCCAAAAAATGATAAACAGAAACCAGAAGAGGAAGCATTCATGACCTTTTTCATGGTAGTCTCTGACTGCAGATACTAACCAGTAGAGATTTCAGAGTGTGAGGAAACCCACACTAAGGGATCAGAATGGGATTCCTGCCATTTTCTTACTGGTGTCCTTAGGTAAAGTCACTGAAATGTCTGCCAGGAACCCAGTGACTCACTCCTGTGTAAAGTTCCCACTGAACTCCAAAGCCCAAGAGTTCACTTAAGTACAATATTTAGACTTAAAAAGGATCTAGCAGTAGGCACAGACTCTGGAAGAAGTGAAGGTTCAAGAAAAGGGATTAAAATCTCTTCTACAGGATGTACATAAAATTTATGTGCAGTAGAGCTTTTAGACAGGAAATTATAATTTCAGAATGGAGCAACCCTAATCCTAAAGAGCCTAAAGAGCCACTGTATACCATATATTAGTTGTGATCATGTACATATGTGGGTGTATTTTACCACTTTTGCCTTAGCAAGACTTGCAGGGTTAACACTTATGAGTGAACTAGAGCTAGGCCTACTTTACACTTAAAAAAGAAAAACAAAAAGACCATTATCAGGTTGTCAAAATACTCTACCAGGTCCAGACTCAATCATCCATTAATGTTATCTAAAAAATTAAAACATTACCTATTCTATTTTTCTGGGAGATATTAGCAAGAATATTTTTTCTAAAATTGGTGATGTTAAATGCTATTTTTAGTAGGTAAAATAAAAAATGTTCAAGAATATCTGATGTCTGATGCCAATATTTGCAAGACCTGTACAGCTAAAGAATGAAGTAAAAAAAAAGTGGCTGTTATGGTTGACACCAAAAATAAATAGATGTAGCCCAATACCCTGTCTCTGGCAACAAATTCAAAGTGAAACATGGACAAAATGGAAAAAAAAAAAAAAAAGGTGGATATGAAATGCATTTTTTTTTTTATTTTCATAGGTTTTAGCAGTCAGCAGTTTAAAAGCTCTTCTAGAGAGCTAAGAAATTATTTCACCAGATTTTTGGCTGTTATATGTGTTGTTCAGTAGAATACTGATCTGTGAGAAAACCAGATTTTTCATGCAGAATTAAAAATATTGAATTTCAGCTTTCTGTCATAAAGCCAAAAATTGTTTGGCTTTATGACATAAAATTTGGATCCTGTTTGGGCTAATTACTGTAAATATGTAAAGGAAATCTAAAAATAGATGATTTAGGAGAGTAAGCAGGATAAAACATTAAGAAAAATATTTATTGTCTGAACAGCTGTTGAAAAAGTATCCTGTATTTCTACTTCCTTGTAAATTTAAGTGCTGGAACACTAGCTAAGAGAATAATTTCTATCAAAAATGTATATATCAAAATTCTTTCCTTCAGCTTGGGCTTTATGATTGCTGTACTTCATCCATATCGCAGCCTAATTATATAATTAGCCCTTGTAAGACACGGGTTATTATATGATCTCAGGTGTAGCACAGACATAATCATTAACATTTCTATCTGTCTTGAATATCATTTCTTATCAGCAATTATTTTCAGGGCCTGTAGCCAAAGGTGTGGAAGAAATATGAAGGGAGGAAGGCAGAAATCATAAGTGTGTGTTTTTAATGTGGTTTTTAATGCTAAAACTGAAATACATGCTTATTTTGGAAGCCTATATTTATAATTTCCTTCAGAATTATCTAGCAGCCTGCCCTTGGAAAGTTACACTGTTGTCAGAAGATGGCAGAAAATAGCACTGTTAGACACAAAAGCAGAGATTATTTCCAAAGGTTATGTTGTACAAAATATGCCTTGCTCATGAGCAGATAAAGGACAAGGTTTGACAACTGACTATCCCCACTACAAAAGGCTGCAAAAGGGTTGGTTCTGCAATATTTTAAAAGAGACAGCACCCTCAACCACTAAGGGATAGTTTCTTGCATACCTGTATCATCTGCTTTAGTTTCCCAGACTGAATTTTATTGTGGACACCTTCTGTGGCTACAATGGATCACTGCTAGCCTAAACCATTGATTTTGCTGTCAGTATCTGACTCCTGCTGCAAGGCAACTGCTCATCAGTTTACCCCCTTCAGCTTTTCTTACAGGCTGAAGAAAACAGGTCATGCTGGAAGGAAGCCATACTATTTGAGTTGTAGTTCCTTTTTTTTTATTATTTTTTTTATTTTTTTTTTTTTTTAATTTTTTTTCCCCCTAACCAGATTTACTATAACAAAGTTTGAAAGTATTAAAATAAATGCAATGGACTAGGAATGTCACTCTGGCATGGTGTTGTGCAATTTATCAGACTACTTAGAATGGAGAGCTACTGTGTTTCAGTTTCAATATCCTATTTTTCCAGGAGAGATGGGGGATTCTGAAAAATGAAATGAAACAGTTCAGCACAGCTCATGGTTTTAAAAAAAAATCATAAATTTACATATGCAGACTTCAAGCCCATAAAGACTGATAAGCTCTTAATTCTTAAGAATAGAAACTTCAAGTTGTCTTATTGGTACATAATATGTGTAAGGAGAATTTTAGCCTCCCACTTCTAGATGACCTAACTAATTTAATGCTGTAGTCTTCACAAAGAAAATCTCTTTTAAGTCTGGAAGGATCATGAATATATGTAAACATTTGGCAGTAGCTCCAACACTGTTTTCTCTCTGATCCATTTTTTTTTTTAAGGGACTCCACAAACATTCCCAAGAGGGAATATTTCTTTCCAACTGTCTTTCCACTACCTTCACACTCTTTTTTCCATTCTGGTAAATTTTTAAATCTTATTCTTTCAGCAAAACTTTGTATATTTACATACAACTATTCCACTCTTAACCACTCCCTGCTTATTCTTCTATAAATTTATAGTTTAGAAATTCTCATGGTTTGAGAATTTGAGGCAATGCACTCCAAGATGACCACAGACAACTTCTGTGAGGATGTAAAACCCATTGTTTCCTTATTTATCCCATAGGCTACTTCCATTTATCTCAGCTGTTTTGCCCTCTCCATTTTTGTTCCTGCAGTTCTCTTCCTCCCTCTGTCAGCCTGGCACATCCTATAATCCTGAAAGTGGAAATGATGGGGGGACCCTGTGAAACAGAGAAATCTGCAGTAATACCCATTTTAGAGAACATGATCCAGAGGATGTGCGAAGAGTTAAGAAAAAAAAAAAAAAAGTTATAATCTTTCAATTAATTGTTTAAGGGCCATTACTCCTGTTTCTTAGATTCTTGTGTCTGAAAAATGCAAGATAAAAGAGATACTCATAAGAAGGAAGCAGGGTAAAAATCTGAAACGGACTCTTTCAAAAAGGACACAAAATGAAATAATGTGGAAAAGAGTGTATAAACTAGGGGTAGTTGGCCAGGAGTCACCAATAACTGCTTATAGACAGGCTGGGCACCAGTCAGGGGATGGTGAGCAATGGTATTGTTCAGCAATTGTTTCCCGTGAGCATCCTTCCTTCCTTCCTTCCTTCCTTCCTTCCTTCCTTCCTTCCTTCCTTCCTTCCTTCCCTCCTTCCTCTCCTTTCTATTATTAATTACTATTGCTGTTTTTATCGTTAATGCTATTGTTATTATAATTATTATCATGTTTGTTTCAATCATTAAACTGACCTTACCTCAACTCCCTAGTTCTACCTTTAACTGATTCTCCTCTTCATCCTGCTGGGTGGGTGTGGGTGTGTGGGCATCTGTATAGTACTGATTTGTCAGCAGGGCGTAAACCATGACTGACCTCTTAATAGCCATTACAGAAATTAAAAAAGTAGTATCATCAATTATCAATGTTAAAAGTCTACAAGAGTCACTGAAAACTCCTGATTTCTTATTTCCTAGAGGTCCAAATAAACTTTGCTATTGAACAGATTCCAGTTTCCTTCTGAGATTATCTGTTTACATAGTATTCACTGTCAAAAATGAATAGCTCATTAGGGAAAAAAATAAAATTAAAAAAAAATCCATCTCAATAATGGTAGCAAACATAGAAAAAACAAATTATTACATGGACCACAAAGTGATTTCTTTTGTAATTACATTCATGTTAAGCATTTTATTTACAGGATTAAGCAAAGATGACAAAATCTCTAGTCCATTGCCTCAGAGTATGACAATACTCCAAACCACGACATGATGTCTTGGAGCCATATTTCATGCATCATTCTGCAACATAAATAACTGCTATTGGAATATATCACAAAAGAAGTGTAAATTTTAATTGCATCCACTCTGTGTAATGTATGAATTAATAATGGTGCGACTAAAGAGTGGAAATGGTGAATCTGTTCCAAAGTCATTTGGGTATATTTTAAAATTCTACCCAGTAACTGTAACAACACTCAAAAAGCTCTGATCTAATTTCAGTAATGAAATTGCATTGACAGATTTTTTGCCCAGTGCTTATCAGTCAGGTAACAAACAAGATTAATGGTTTTTAAATATTTATGAGGCAGTAAGAAAAAAAGAACTGTGCTCACAGAGAATGGATCACTTCTTTAAAGGAACTGAATGTTCCTTGATTTCAGCAAGAGAAATTTGACAAGGCTGACAAGAGAGGAAAGCATGTGGGCAGGAAATCTTGATTCACAGCTCTGTCAATTCATCCTCAACAACCTTGCTATGTGGCTGAATAAGTGACAGTTTGGGATATTTTAAATAAACACCCCCATTGACTGTTGAAAACTATTTTTCTCCACTGCAGTGAAATCATTAAAACTCCTGTGAAGAAGCTGTCATATTTTCCCACCTGTTATCAGAAAGAGCAAAAAGTCAAGCTCTATCAAGTCTTGAAGCTGGTGNAGTTGGCCAGGAGTCACCAATAACTGCTTATAGACAGGCTGGGCACCAGTCAGGGGATGGTGAGCAATGGTATTGTTCAGCAATTGTTTCCCGTGAGCATCCTTCCTTCCTTCCTTCCTTCCTTCCTTCCTTCCTTCNCATCTCAATAATGGTAGCAAACATAGAAAAAACAAATTATTACATGGACCACAAAGTGATTTCTTTTGTAATTACATTCATGTTAAGCATTTTATTTACAGGATTAAGCAAAGATGACAAAATCTCTAGTCCATTGCCTCAGAGTATGACAATACTCCAAACCACGACATGATGTCTTGGAGCCATATTTCATGCATCATTCTGCAACATAAATAACTGCTATTGGAATATATCACAAAAGAAGTGTAAATTTTAATTGCATCCACTCTGTGTAATGTATGAATTAATAATGGTGCGACTAAAGAGTGGAAATGGTGAATCTGTTCCAAAGTCATTTGGGTATATTTTAAAATTCTACCCAGTAACTGTAACAACACTCAAAAAGCTCTGATCTAATTTCAGTAATGAAATTGCATTGACAGATTTTTTGCCCAGTGCTTATCAGTCAGGTAACAAACAAGATTAATGGTTTTTAAATATTTATGAGGCAGTAAGAAAAAAAGAACTGTGCTCACAGAGAATGGATCACTTCTTTAAAGGAACTGAATGTTCCTTGATTTCAGCAAGAGAAATTTGACAAGGCTGACAAGAGAGGAAAGCATGTGGGCAGGAAATCTTGATTCACAGCTCTGTCAATTCATCCTCAACAACCTTGCTATGTGGCTGAATAAGTGACAGTTTGGGATATTTTAAATAAACACCCCCATTGACTGTTGAAAACTATTTTTCTCCACTGCAGTGAAATCATTAAAACTCCTGTGAAGAAGCTGTCATATTTTCCCACCTGTTATCAGAAAGAGCAAAAAGTCAAGCTCTATCAAGTCTTGAAGCTGGTGTAATTTCTTTTTTATTTATTTTTTTTTCACAGCACTTAACACAGGCTGCAGTGTTAGAAGACGGCACAGTAAGGGAGTAATGGGCACCCACCACCGTGTTCTCCCTGTCCTGCATGCCTGGTGTACTCTGGTTAAACAAGACAAGAAACAGCAGAGAATATGGATGCTTATGTCTCAGAAAAAGAACTTTCTATTCATCAAGTTAATGACAGTCTGTGTTGACTGCTCGTAATTTTTTGCAGCATGGAAAAAGAATGAAAATGAAAAGAATGAATCAAAGGAAAGGGGAAAAAAAATCCACTTTGCCACTCTAACTCCAAATAAACTAACAGACTGTAACTAACTTCATACCTTAACAGTCTCCAAATATAAACAGAAGTAATTTAACTCAAACTAGTAGCCTTGAGTCACAAAGAAACCCCTCCATTCGATAAACTCACAGGAATAAAAAAACCCTGACAAAACAATCCCAAATGCCTCTCCTGCTTCCCCTGCCCAATTATGCCCAAACCCAAAGCTCTTCGCCTTCAGGTCCAGATATAATCATAGAAGCTTCTTGAAATCTGCTTTCAATATAATCCAAGAGATCAATATGATGTATTAGGACAAAAATTACAGTTTATTCTATCTGATTACGAAATATCCCTAAAGATAAATACTAGTGAGAGAAAGAGAGAAAAAAACAAACAAAAAACCAAACCAAACAAACAAACAAACAAAAAACCCAACCCAGACATGAATTGGCTCTGTTTAGTTTTAGGAGGAACTGAAGAGTTTGGCAGATGGGAGGAGTTGATGTTTCACGTATTCCAGCCAGTGCTACCAGCACCAGAGTGAATTCACTACCCAAAGACATCAATAATGAGTTTTATTTTCTTGGGCAGGTGCATGCACATACATTAGACACTTCAGACACATCTGTACTGCAGCTAGGAAGATGAATGATGTTGAGAAACTAACTGAAAGGTTTCTTCATATTGCCATGAAGAAATGGATGAATTGTATCAATTTGGATAGGTGCCAGGATGAGGTTCATAGAATCAAATCCTGAAGTTCCCTTGGGAGGTTTACAGGCCTCAACCTGATCTCCATCATCTCTGCTGGTTTTACATTTAAAAATAATTTAAGTATTTGAACTTAAGTTCTTTAAACATATGTCCCATTTGACATGCTGTCTTTAAAAGAAATTAAGAGAAATTTAGATTAATTCACAGCAGCAAGACTTCTGTACTTAGCACTGTTTTCCTGCTTCTCTCCTCAATTTCCTCGCACTTTCACTAGCCAAATCTTGCCAGTGTTTTCAAAACTCAATAGGTCAAGCTCAGTGATAAAACAAAAGCTAGGTAATGCTTATTTGGCAGATGTAACTGTATCAGAACAAAATTAAACACTCCTAACTTAACAGGATTCTTCTTGCCAATGCTGAGGACAGGAGTTTTGCTAACATCCCATCTACTCTGATTATCACCCTGTCATTGTACAAACTCTACACGATTGGGAAGGACCAGAATCAAACAGAGCAATCTGCATTTCTGCATTTCATGGAAACAGAGATTTTATTTATTTAAACAAACAAACAAACAAACAAATAAATGGGGCACCTTTATTTAGTATTTATTTAGTAGTAGTATTACTACTCCACTTCTATCTTCCAAACCTTTTTTTTTTCCCCATACTCAACAGTAATATAAAGTATTGTTTTCATTAATATTTCTCTGTTTTGAAAAGTTAAACCTACTTGATTAGGAAGTGCAAATAGTCACAGATGAGAGCTTATGCTTCTATTCCATGCCTGTAGTGCAATGTTGCATCCATGCACATAAATACAGTGATCTGGTCTCTGGATAAAATGGTGCTGATATGAGTCTGAGTTTAGATCACTGTGTCCCCTTCAGTCTCATGTGACTTAATCTCTCTTCCTTTCACTCAAAACCTCTTGCTGATTTGGCTCTCATGGATATCAGGATGGAGAGTTTTACTTTTCCCATATCCTCCTCCTTGCAAGGACACATCTAACTTGAAAATAAAATGTAGAAGTAGCTTTCTGAACCTAGGCTCAGCATCTGAGAAGGAAATGTAGCTGTCATCCTGCTCTGTTTTCCCTGACAAATGAATAGTCACCATCATAAGAATTTTACAAATAATTAAGAGGAAGTTTAGATTCCCGGCTTTCTCTGTACTTTTCTAGGGGATATAAGCAATTAGTACAAAGGCTGGAAATGCATACAAGCAGGCTGTTCTGATATTATACACTACAGAATTGTACAGTTCTGATACTCTTGCAATTAATTTCTGAACTAGTTCCTCTGACTTCATTTGGATTTACTATTAGTAAGCTATCGTGCCAGAATTCAGACTTCCTGATATAGAACACTGACTTAATAAATGTAGAATAAAAATATTCAAACATAGAAGAGCACTAAGAAAAAAGTAGAGAAGCAATATTTTCTGTTGCTTGGAAACATCACAAAAAAATTTAGATGTGTTCAATGCATACAATATGATATATATTTCAGAAATTTTTCTAGGTGCTATATCCTGAACTCAGGAGTTTCAACTCCAGTAACAGAGAGACAAAATAAAAGTGACTTGACTCATGATATCTTATGGTCAAAGCGAGCAACACCCTCTCTTATGATTACAGGGAAAAAAAAAAAAAAAACCAAA
>VWYO01004204.1:41135-59088 GCA_013400275.1 Rhadina sibilatrix
AAAAAAAGCAACATCCATTCCATTGAATATCAGTTCTGCTACTGTATAAGTGCAATCATATTAAACACTTTAGTGAAATACTTTGGATTTAAATGGAATAACCAGTGTAATATGGATGAATTGAAATAAAAGAGTAAGTGCTCCCAGAGAGAGAACTAAACAGTTTAACTCTGTGTAAGATTTTCCAGATGAAGTCCTTCTGCCAGTCATATGTCCAGCATTTCTGGCTGTCTTACCTCTGACTGTCCTCCTTACTTGAATTTGATCCCCTGTCTGAATGGCTGCTGCACACTTCTGTGTATCTTAGAATCCAGACACAAGACTCTCTCCCTCTTGGACACAGTTCCTTTTGTAGTTCTTTCACTTATCAACCAAAATTTCTTTGGGAAACTGGAATATAATTCTAATATCTGGAAAAAATGCCAATGGCATCCCAGGGACCAAACAACTTTTTAGATCAAATAATAGCTATTAAAAGTGCTTGCAAGAAAAAGACACATGCAAGTAAATAAATAAGTGAATAAACAGTTTTTAACAGCTTTGAAATGGGGATCCTGACCTATGTAAATTCTCTATTGGCATGTCATAACCTCAGCTGCCTGTAGAGCTTCCACTACTCTCTCATCTGTCTAATCACATAATTTCCCTAAATTCTTCTCGTACAAGCATCTTAGTATTTAAAATTTACTTCTAATCCCTGATTTAGTCAGGAAAAAGCTCTGTTGGGTTCTAAATAAAGAAGTCAAAAAGCTAATGCCTTCTCTCACCATAAAACTGCTATTACTCACTTTGGCCCCTTCTCAGTCTTTCCTCTGTTGCTTCCCAAAGCCCACTATAATACACTGAAACAATTAAAACAAAACAAAATGAAAAAATCTAGGAATGAGTAATCTCATATACTAATAAATAAAGAGAGGTTGCTCAGAATTAAATCTGTGTTTTTGAAAATCTGGCTTTAATACCTCTGTATGTTTCTGTTTACTTCAACATAAAGCAAGGATGATTTGCATTTAGAGCACACAATCTTCTTGGATATGAGACAAAATTCAAGAATTATTCCTAGATTGCTTTTAGATGTTGTAGAAAAAAGCATCAGGTATCTAACCCAAGTAAACAAAGTTGATTCTGATTCAGCTTGGTTAATGAAAACTGCACGGTCTTAGGCAATTTATGAAAGAAAGCACTTCCAAATTTCCTATTGTGACTGCATCTAAGTATTTCAGCAAGCCTGATAAACAGTGTCAGGGTGACTCTTCACCTTCTTGCTTCAGCTGAATGATGTTGGTAGGAAGTGTTGTTGTCTGACAATTCCCTTTTCATCACTAAGCAGGAAAAGTGCCTATAAATTGCCTTTCTGTGGGTGGCAGAAATGTTGCTTATCCCATTCTGGTTTTTTCTTTCATTGAGTTGTCATCTTGGATATCAGACAAAACATATAAATATACAAGCACATGAGGTCTTTGGTGACCTGCCAGCCTTGCAAAAGACAATAAAGGACAAAACCACAATAAAAGGTCCAGAAAAATAGTGAAATAAAACCTTTATTTTGCTTCTCTTAAGTTTGGATGAAGCTCTCCATTAGCATTTAAAAGGGATCACAAAAAACTGGATTAAAAGGCCAAACCAATTTATTAATTCCATTCATCTTCACTATCAACAGACTGCAATTCTTACATTTTGTAAATATTTCCAATAGTATAACTTATTTGCTGTATTAAGAAGTAACAAAATACTGAATTAATTTGGGTGCTGATAAAAGATTGATGCAGACTGAAAATAAATTTTAGTAAATTTTTATTCTCATAATTGAGAGAGAGGCCTGTCTGTAAGCATGTGTCTCATGCATGTACTACATCAAGCAGAACTCACTCATCTCTGATAACTGATATTACCAAGAGATGTTATTTCAAATCATTTCCATATTTCATTTTAAAGTTGATTTGTTTAAAAAAAATCTGAGGTAAATGATGATCTCATATACTTTTCCCATATTTATTTTTTTCCAGTCCTTCCTCATGTCACCTGACAAAGATCAATGTCAAGCATCATCATCTATCTATCAAGTTTCTGGCATGTTCATATGCTACATGGTTCTCAGTGGAGTTTCCTTCCCTAGTTCTATAAAACCAATTGTAGATTTGAAATTTTCAGAAGAGTTCACAATGAAAGCAATCAGTATTACAAATATTTAGCTCAGTGAAGTTTTCTTCACTCTTTAAATTCAGGCAAAGAAAAGGGAGGCAATTATCACAGTGGAGCTGTTACAGAGCATTTACAACAATGTTTATAAAGCACCCTGCCTCGGGTTGCAGTGCAGTATGTAATCAAGGGTGTGTATTCTATTTGTTGTCTGTTGAAACTGTTTGGAGAGGTGTTTGTTTTTCTTTATCTCTTCTATAACCCATTCCTCATAACTCCAGGGGGGAGGGTGTGGATATTTTCTGTCAATGGGCCACTAAAGCTCACCACATGACTGATAAAATTACTCATCCCATTGTGAAATGCTCTACCCAGAGGGAGGAGCCAAGCATTCCTCCCTGAATAAAATCTGAGAGTCAGAGCACCAGAACAGCCTGTTTCCACTGGATTCCCAGGGCAACACTGACCCAGCTATACCACCACTGAACCTTTAGAAGAAACCTACACCCTTCCATAGGATCATTGCCTCAACAGAACCACATCTGTCACTCCAGGAGGACTGCAGCCGCAATTTGACTGATACAAACAGGGTGTCAGGTTTTATTCTGACTCTGTCGGTATTTTTATTATATTCTATTGTATTTTTAGTTTAATTTTCCAAGTAAAGAACTGTTATTCCTATTCCCATATCTTTGCCTGAGATCCTGTTAATTTCAAAATTATAATTCAGAGGGAGAGGGTTTATATTTTCCAGTTCAAGGGAGACTCCTGCCTTCCTTAGCAGACACCTGGCTTTCCGAACCAAGACACACCCACACCAAGTTTCACCTGAAGAGCTCCAACACATTAAAAATGCTGATACTGTATTTATCAATGTACCTCTCAGGTGATGCATGTTGTCCCACATATAGTGCAAAGGGACAAGAAAGACAACTCTTCCTACAATGCTCAATACCAGAGCAATGCAAAGACAGTAGCTAGTATGTTTGGGAAAAGTGTAGCAGCAAATGTGAAATTATAAGGGCTTTATAAATCAGTGTATGAATGATCATGCAGTTTAACTATGCTCCAGGACACGGTACTTCTATTGCATTTGAAGTCAAACACATAAGGATCACACAAAGTAAAAGATAAAAAATGAAAAATCCACAAAATACAGGATAATGTAAAATCTCAGCAGGGCCAAAGTGAATATAGCAATAGATCTTTTGATAGCCTTTTTGTGATCTACCTCTGGATAAATCTATCACTTGAAAAGGAAATAAAACCATTATATTTGTAAAAAGCATGTTAAATATTAAACTTCACACATTTAAGTGAAAAAACACATAAAGTCTCCCTGCACAATCCTTCTCTTTGGATGTTACTGTCTGAATATTTTTCATTCATTAAATGGATTTTTAATAACATTAGCATGCCCACAGACTAAAACAGTAATCTACTAAGTTAAAACACCAGTATTAGCAGGATATTTAGGTTAAAGCATTACATATCATTTCACATAGAAAAAAGAATTGATGATCACCAAGAATTAATTAAGCCAGTAGTAAGAGGTGTGGAATGAGCAGGAAGTTGAGAGGAATTCCAAACAGCAACAGCAAGGGCAACACAACTAATCTCTTTCCACAACTCAATAAAAAATATGAGGTATTTCTGTAAAGAATACCCTCTGTTTTCCAGATTTAATGCAGCAATTATCAGACAAAATATTTATACCCCGTGTAATGCATACAGCAGTCCAAGATAAAATGATATTTTCTTGTCTTAACACTGAAAAATCATTTTGAATGGATGTTTTAGTCATTGTTAATTTACCAGTTTTTTATTTATATAGAAGAAAGTATAATCAAAAATCTCAATTAGATATTCTATCAATAATAGGTTCAGTAGAACTTATTAAGAGGCAATCCCATGTAGAATATTACAGAGGTGATAACAGATTTCTTTATTCAATTTGTGTAGACAGTCAGTGCAAGGAAACTTCATTTTTTCCTGAATTTCAAAAGTATCTAGTATATTTCCAGGTTCACTACATGAATATAACATTGTATATTCATAATTAGATATCAGTCCTAATTTTCTTAGTGTCAGTAAGGTACGACTCTAAAGAGTCAAATCAAAAAAAAAAAAAATTACTTTGTTGTAAAAGACAAGACAAGCTTCCAAGACTTAAACAATGTCACATTCTCAGCCAAGTTCTCAAAATTCTGTGAATGAATCACCAGGAAGTCTTTCCATCTCAGAAAGTGCAATGTGCTGCACAGCAGGTGCAGTGGCAGCTCCCTGTCCTTTCTGCTGCTGTTTCACAGTAACTGGCAAACAAGTGCAGAAATAGGCAGAGCCACCAACATCTGGGCATAAATTTGATTCTAATCAATCTTAGCCATCTTTAGCAGCAGCTAGGTACATACCAGTTTGTCCACATCAATTCATAAATTTACTACAAAAAAAAAAAAAAAGAAAAAAAAAAAGAAAAANACAAAAAAACAAAAAAACAAAACCAAAAAAAAAACCAAAAAAAAACCAGATTTCATTCGGAATAGGAATGTTAATCAATTGAAAAAACTGTTTTCCTTCTAGAACTTAAAACAATTGCTTATCTGCATAAAAACTGAAAATGCAAATGAAATCTGTGAAATGCTTACTCTGTCCAGAGAGGAAAAGCTAAAAATAAAATAAAAAATAAAAAAAAAAAGAAAGACGCGGCATATTTTTGAGTTTTGGGTGGTTTTAAAAATGCAAAATTATCGTCTCATGAGAGCATGCAGGGGCAGCAGGAGTTCTGATCACTCAGCATGAGCACAACCTATTTCCAGCTTTTAAACTTCTCACTGAACAGAATTGCTGTAGGAAAACCCAAAGTGTGATAGGTGCCAGGTGCCAGGAAAGCAGATGCCAGGAAAGAGTTCCCAAAGGTTCTTCTGCTCTCCTGAGTTATTAGCTTGGCTTTCTTCTTTTCCTGATGGCTAGTGTGGTGATCATGAAGCTGGAAGTATTCTGCACCAGGTTTCCCCAGAAAAGTCTTGCTTAAGAACTGATTTATCACATTCAGTCCAAGTGCTGCCCAAAAGGTAGGAATGAAAGCAATTGCAACAGAGGGTTGGTGCTGCTTACAAAACAGGATGCAGGTTTCTCAAAGGGCTGCAACAGCTTTTTTTCATCTTGTCAAATAGACAACTTGGTAGCAAAACTGATAATGTCATGCAAGATGTTTCTTCACAGCACCACAGATTCAGAAGGAACCAACTGCAGTGAGGAAAAGGAAATCCAAACTGGACAATTTATGCTCAGATTTACTACTTTGGTTGTTTTGGAAGTTTTAGACTCTTCAACAATATCAGAACAACAAAATACTGCATGTAACAGATGGGAAAATCCTCATGGTCATGGTCAACAAATTATTATGATGCTTAAGGAAGGTGACTTGCTATTCTGAAGACAATGATCGGCTCACATTCCTGACAGGATGGCTATTTCAAGACCTTCATGTGGAGGTGTTGGTGTCAAACATTGGGTTGTTAGCCAAAGTCTGCAATTTGTTGGAATTCATTTAGATTGAGTTTTTAGACACGGAATACAATACACTTTCAGTTGCAAAAGGATGGGAACAGCTACAAATCATAGCTGCTTTCACTAATCCACTGCTTGAGAGGAAGTGTTTATGCCATTTCATTTATATCAATCATAAGAATTTGTATCACTTTGAAGATGTAGGGAACATCCTAGACCATCCACCAACTCTTCTACCAGCTCTAAGAAAGGTTCTCCATTGCTGCCATTTAGCAAAACTTCTTTGTTTACCTTTTTCTTCAAAAAGGTTCAAAATTAAATCTTCAGAACAACATTTCTTCTGTTTGATTCACCTGAATTTAAAGCAATTTACAAAAACTGGATTTTACCCATTTTTCCATTTGCAACTATGCATTTAAGAAATTGTTCTACAGACATATTTCATCTACAGATACATGAAAATCTGTAGAAAATGCTTTCAGAATTATTTAGACTACAATAGAAGAAGCTTTGAGATTTAAAATCCAGAAATAACCTCCACATTTGATGATTTCCTAGGCAGCTGGAATAAATTATTTGGAGTACTGTTGTCATGCTACCAAGCTAGAAGTTATGTAAATTAAGCTTTCAAGAGGAGAAGGTTGAGGATTGATTGAATTTCATGCAAATTTTTCTGTTTTAAAATTCTAGGAATCTGTGCAAATATCAATATGCACAGAAGTAAGTGAGCTTAGGAAGACCATTTCCTGGAAGCCAATCCTCATGGTACACAACACGAAAATAACATTAATCTCCATTCTGCAGACTCATCTCTTTACATGGAAAGCCTGAGTGCATCAGGGGATAAGCACCACACCAGAGCATGCTTTCAGTTCCAAACACCTCTAAAGAGTTATAGAACTACAAACACGTGTTTAAGAGAGGGACTTGATGTCTGCGTGGGGAATACACACAAATTAATGGAGAGTTACAAATTATATGAGGGGGATAGTGTGCTTTTCATGTTGAACAGAGCACAGCAAAGCAAGAAGCTGAGTTATTTGATTATGTCAGGGTAGTCTCAAATCTGCTTCCTCTCCAATAGAACAGTGTAGGATTAAATTACAACAAGTGCTTCTAGCATCTCAGATGAAAAGCAAAGTGCAGAATATCATTAAAAGTACCTATTCTTGACTTGGGGTTTACAAAAAGATTATCCTACTATTGTTCTTATTATACTAACCTTTTTTATAACATATAATTGCATTGCTCCATGTGAATCTGATTATGTGTAGGAGTAGCACACCTAAAATAGGCTGCAGGCCTGTTTTTGATGTACTTATTACATACTCACAGTAAATAAGTTGCTCTGTGAAGAAAAACTGCAAGTTTGGGTTTCCAAAACTGCAAGTTTGGGTTTCCACGATTTGCCTAAAAAACCTTCCAACTGGATAGACTAAATATCTATCTGTACGTGCTTTGCTTCCTTAGGAAACCAGACTTCAACCTTGTAACTATTTAGCTTAATTCTATTTGCTGCTGATGTAGGCAGTCACACAAAAGCATTGTTTTCCCTGCTTCAGAAAGAAGCAAAAATGACATCACTGTCACTGATCCAGCCTTAGGTAGCTCAGTCTCTACATACCAGGCATGAGTGTCACAAGGTCAGAACCGGGCCCAGTGATATTTCAGGTGGGTTTTCATCTCCACCACTTTGGGATACAGAGCAATATAGAATGACAGGTAGTGGTAGAATAACAAACAGCATGCCGAAAGACAGTGGAATGATCTTCAGTATTTTCATATGTAATTAAGTTTAGCAGCTGTAGGAATATTCTTAAAGAAAATTAGCCATCAAGTTAGGTTAAAGCCAATATAAATGATAATTTACTAGGCTGTCGCACAAAGGTGGTGTTAGTTATTGGTACTGTGCAAAAATGACCTTGATACAAAGTTCAGAATACCCCATTACACATGCAAAAAGAGACCGATTCAGGTATATTGCATTTTAAATGATCACAGTCAACATGGTACTGAACTATCTTCTTCTTCAAAAGGACACATTAGGACAACCTTGAAAGAGGTTATTCATACTAACAGGCTTTTTATTATGTAATTCAACACAATTTATGTTTATATGGTGTCCTTCATACAAGTATATAAAAAACAATCTTTGCTGTCAGCTGTAAATTGAAGTGAAGACAATAGCAGACAAACGCCATGCAAAGTGACTGTCCTATGGGGGAAAATGTGTTCTAGGTAGACAGCAACAAGAAGAACTGGAAAAAGCCTCAATATCATTTAATGAGATATTAGAACACAATGAATTATGAAGTGACCATATGAACTACATTATCTTCATTGTGAGTTCTGAAAACCTATTCTTTTGTTAATCCAAGACATCAGGGAATCTTTTGGACAATTGAAAAGGTTGATACATAATATATATTAAAAAAAAGGATATGAAAAGTGCAAAATGTCTTTTTCTCTTTTTTCTTTACACTTGTGTTTTTCAAAAGACACTAGGGATAAGCTAAAAGTTGAGCTGCAACTCTTTTCTTGTCTAGCAGCTTCCTAATGGTAGAAGGGATAATCAAAATGACTTCTAAACGCTCTTCTTCAGGGAAAACAAAACAAGCAAAACAAAGACAAACCAAAAATAACCACACTATTCAAGGACACAGGCAACTTACTAAACAGTAAAGTATTATTCTTTCTCTAAGTATTCCAAGATGGACTGACAGATGACTGCTACAAAGTTGTGGTTTCCAGGTGTGAGATAAAATTCCATCAGGTGATGTGAACTACAAGTTGAGATAGGGAGACAATTTATTCCTTAACTTAGAGAACACAGAATTCACTGAGCCTTTTAACAGAAACATTTGAGAGATCCGACTGGTAATTTAACCTACTTTCAATGTTTTGTTCTGAACAAAACCACTTTTAACGTTAACTAATGATACAAGTTCTAAAGTGTTCTCTTATATTGAAGACTTCAGACAGTACTTTCAGAAAAAGTCATCGCTGTTACTTCATGTTTGACTTTCTCCTCTCACAGCTGTTACTCCAGACAGCTATATCTGAACTTGCACACTTTTTTACATATGAAAGTGTGGAGAATAAAATTAAAATTCACTAACAGCAGTGTACACAAAAATTACTTTCAATTAAATACAGAAAGAAAATACAATTAGTAGTATACATCCTTATACTGGGCTAATTCCTTGAGATCCCACGCAGGAAGTGGCTATTCAAGTCTGAAGAATACAACCAAAACTAAAGTACACAGTAAAAACAGCTAAAAGTAGGAAATAAAGAGAAATTCTATGAATGAACAGGAGCGACTGACTCTAACTCTGCAATAGGTCAGTTCATAATCTATAAATGCTTTAGACCAACTTGTTGTGGCCCCATTTCAAATAGCAGTAGCTTATGCAGTATTACTGGAACCTAGCATCTATTATGTAGATGGTTAATACAGAGATTGTCCCAAATCAGGAATTCCTTCCTTCCTCCCTTCCTCCTACTAAATAATACTAATTATTTACTACTAAGCAATTATTAAAATGTTATCTACTGCCCTTTTCCTTAAACGGAAGATGGTCACTAATGGAAAGTTTAGAATAATGCATGCTTGCAATGCAGAAGAGTTTCCAAATAATTTGGGGAGTTTAAATGCATTTTAATACCAAAACAAGAAAAAAGAACCCAAAACAAACAAACAAACAAACAAAACCCCAAAACAAAAGCTGCTCCAAGACATGGAATCAATTAAAGTGCTAAGCAAGTATTTTTTTTTTTTCTTTTACATAAGCTTATGCTGCGAAGAACCAAACTCATTCCACTGGGTTGGGAGAATAACTTCAAGTTCCCAGGCTGCTGCTTCTAGAGAATTGGGGCTAACAAGGAGACAATTAAAGTCAGGGAATTGGTAAGAACATGTTATTTATTTTTAAACTAACAGTCTACTACTCATCTCCTTTACCCCAGCCCATACCTAGGAGCTTACTGCCGTGCAAGAGAGAGCACACACACACAATAGAAGAGTCTGACTCTCCTGGTGGCACAGCATGCAGAAACCCTGCAGGAGTCACTGCAAACTACATTCTAGTGACAGGGGTAGGCTGCACATCATATGAAACAACACACAGGATCTCTCCTACCACAGCCCTTATAGCTTCTGCAGAAACTCTTATCAGTTCAAGTGATGTGGTGTAAAATGGCAGTCTACTGCAAGCAAGGGGAGATTCTGAATTAACAATTTCCCACAAGTGAAGTTATAAGTGAAAAGAGAGGTAAATTTGGCAAAGCAAGTCTGCAAACTTCTGAAGATCCATACTTGCACTTTTTCATTGGAAATTCTGTGTGTCATTAAATTTACCTATCATCTATTTTCAATATCCTCAAAACATTATTCCTGCATTAGTTAACAATGTTACACATCAGTTTAAGGTGCAAGATTTTTTTTGATCAGACTATAATAATTTGTGCTAGTTTCTACCTGATTTATACTTCATCCTGAAACAAGATAACTTTTCCATGTTCTTTCTGGCTACAGAGGGAGTTTGAACAGTAATTTTTGTGCAATGCCATTTTTAGGCTAAATTTATATTCTGGATTTGCATGTCAAGTGCCTTAGTGGTAAAAGCAGCTCTCAAAGACATGTTTACACTTCCATTTATGCTTAAATTTGTCTGCCAAAGCCAAGCCAAGCAAAAAAGAAAAACAGATGCCTTTAGCTTTTTTTGTCTTAAGTCAAATGTGGATTACTTATTTTAATTATTGACTAAGCCTTCTTTCTGGGGAAAAAAAAAAAAAAANTAAGCCTTCTTTCAGGGGAAAAAAAAAAAAAAAAAAGCTCAGCATTTTCAGAATCTGCCTGGATATCACTATTTTACACTTGGGCTGCCCCCTCCACAGTTTGTAGTCAGTACTGCATACACATTTGAAGATCATAATGTGCTGACTACCAACTCTGCAACACTGCAAAATCATATTTAATGAACTGTAACCACTTCCTCATATATTTTAATTATTTTCTCTGGATGATTTCTGTCTTACAAATGTGCTTTCTGTTAGTAAATGGAACAACATCACTACTAGAAAGGATCATTTGCCACAACTTGAGATTTTGGTGGTTTAAGTTGAAAGTCATATTCTGACATATCTTCCAGCTTATTCTACTATGAACTAAATATCTCTTGAGAGATGTTGGTCTTGAAGCATAAATTTTGGCACACACATATAAATATGACCAACAGTATTGTGCTCCACCAGAAGCCCATATTACACTCTTCTACCATAACTTATGACACTGTTCTGCACCCTACTTTCTTAAGGACCATTACAATTTTATCTTTAAATTTCCCTTTCTCACTGTTGCAGAAAGGGACTTGAGAATGGATCCTTAGTCAAATCATACCAGAAATCTACAAAATTAAATTAAATCAATCTCTCTACTTGTGGATTAGGGTCATGGGTACAGAGAACATGAGGGCTTCAGCCAGGAAAGTACCCTAACACTTTAAAAATGTAAATACCACTTTCCAAAAGAATAAAGTTTTGCATTACATTTTACACTTTTTACATCTAAATAATTTGTATATATCACATGTGTTTATATTCTTATAAGTAAACATAACAATATGCTCCAAAAATGGGACAAAATCTGCTACCTTTTGTCTCATACTAATGTAAAAGATGCAATTTGTTTTGTCTTTCATTCACTTTCTCTCAAAACAAACATTTCATAGTCCAAACTGCCTCATCTCCTGCCTAGTAAGTTTTCTGCAGTCAATCAGCAGGGCTCTGTTCCAGCTGAGCATGTGGCAGTGGGCAGTCCAGGCAGCAGTGGGAGCCTTGGGAAGGCACAGCAGCTCCTGAGAGGAACTTGAGTGGTGAGGGAAGAAGGAGTTTGTTTGCCAAACTTTCTACTGAAATAGCTTCCCTCAAAACGATTTCTGAAGCCACATCTCAGGGCATATAGGCTGGTGAAAACTGACCGAAGACTCACCTAATGCCTTCTAAGCATTTTCCTTAAAAGCCTGGCCTTATAATTCCTTAATTTCGTCTGTTGTCTTTTAATGTGTCCTATTGTGCTTCGGAGTCAAAATATGGAAGAAGAGGCAAATGTAACAGAAAAAAACCCAAAAAAACAACCTTTCAAAAAATACCGTACAATTTAAAAATTCGTTCTTCGTGCAGATTTGTGCAGGTGGTTCTTTGCAGGAACCATCAGAAAGTTATTAAATCTTTTCAGAGCTTTCTGTTGCCTGCCCCTGTATGAGTACCCAGTGACAGTGAGGTGGTTAAAAAAAAAATAAAAATCACTGGAGTGGTGAGAGCAATGGCGAGAACCAGGGCAGGTGGTTTCCTCCTGAATGAGCCACTGCCTGTAAAGCAAACCCAGAAGAATGTTCAAAGCAGTTCCTTGGATTCCTCTCTTACATGCTTCTTTGTCCAAACCAGAAATGTCCCAGTCAGCCTTAAAGATTTTTAGCTTTATAGAAGTGGAAAAATACACACTTTGAACTACTTGTGAAACCAGCAGTTTCTTTGTTCTTTTGTTTTCCTCTCAGTCTATCATCTCTTTCACACTTTATTCCTTGGTACTGCCCTTCCTTACTGGTCACCTAGGGCAAAAGTAATATGTTGAAAACAAAATCTTGTAATTGGGCCTACCACGATATAACATAGACACAGCCAAACTAAATAAAGCCTTGAATAAACAAGTCAGAGTCAGTCTTTTTGTCAAACAGAGATGAGTCAACAGATTATGGTGATTACTGCCAGTGAGGCTCAATGTCTACTCTTTGTACATCTTTGGCATGATATTCTATTGTGGGAAGATGTTTCTGTCTTATTATTTGGCATTCAGACTACAGTAAATTATTAAGAGTCTTCAAAAGAAGCTATGCTTAGTTATTCTCGGCTGGAAGACCAGAGAACATGAAGAAAATTGTAACAGCAACATATTAAATCTACATGCAAGGTGCTTTTCTATAGCAGTAAATAAAGCATGCCTCCAGTGGATGAAAATTACACTTAATTTCCCCAGGAAGTGAATTTTTCAAGCAATTCTTTTTTCACAGCGGAATAAAAATTGTTCAAATATTTTCATTAAAATTTTTTATATTTTGATCCCAGATTTTCATTATGCTTTGAATTTTGTTTAAAATTCTATTGAGAATTTTTTAAAGCAGCGCTTGGTTTTTGACACTAATTTCAATATTCCATTTCAAAACCTAAGATTTTTGGTTGGCTTAGTTCATTTTTTTGTTGTTGTTGGGTTTTTTGTTCGTTTGTTTTTAAATATTGTGTTATACTATCCCACTTCCCAATATCTCATTATACGTTCTGTGCATAACTTGGAAATAATATAAACTTGAAACAGGAAAGTATTTTAACCAGCTCTACATATTTCCAACCAAAATTTTAACAAAGGGATTAGCACTATAATACACATTATTTTTTCCTATTATGACTACCAGAATGTCATAATAGGAAAAAAATAAATTAATCCCCTTTCCAAGAAGTTTAGTAATTACTGTAACAACTCTGATAAAATTGTGAAATAATTATTCCTCCATATTTTAATACCTTAAGTGTTTGTTCTCCTCTCAAACTTTCAATTTTTGGAAGATTTTGTTCTCTTTGAAACAAATTATTTTAATAATAATTTTTTAATTTTACCATTACACAGGAAGAAGTGTTATTTCTTTCTCCTCTGAAAACACTAGGAAATCTCATTTAACACAGGCTTTTCAGAGATGAGATGATACATTATCTTCACCAAGAATAAGTGCAAATCAGAAATTAATAATAAATACAATAAGAACAGAGCTTTTGGAGGCAGGTTCCTTTAATTGGGAACAGTGGGTCAATCTCCTAGTCCCATAGCATTTTCCTTGCAGAAAATTTCACTACCAGAAAAACTTGAAATATTTTTTATGTTAAACAGTGACAAGGATCTAAAAATGAGTGAATAAATAAAAATAATTTTTAAAAATTTCACCACAGCCTTAACTGCTCAGGGTTTTTTTAATTACAATGCTGAATTACTATGTTTTGACTATTACTCTTTTTTCTCCCTGAAGAAACTAATTCTTTCTCTGGAAGAAAGAATTGAACTTTACCTGGCTTAATCTTTCTACTCTACTGCAAGCACAGTGTGCAACAACAGTATTGCATGACTAATCAGTCAGGAGTGAAAGACAGGTTCTTGGTACATTTAAGTTAAAATCCTGCTTTAAGCCACCCTCTGGAAGAGACTGGCTGGGATGATTACTAGATAACTGAGGGACTTCCTGTTGGGACTGTGAGCAACCATCTATGCATCTTCAATTAACTCTTTGGCCTGAAGGCATGAATATGTACTAAGCTCCACCAACTCTCTTAAAAAACTGTGAGAAGTTTACATAAAATCTAAGCTATCCCTTTAATTTACCTGTAAATTGAACCTTGGGTTAAATCCTGAACTCTACTCCACCAAAATGATTGAAACTAGTGGGATTCTGCTTGCAGCCAGACTCAAAATGCAAGGGCCTTCCTCTTCCAATCCTTAGAGGAAGACTCTTGTGTTAGGAAAATGATGCAGCAGAGATGAAGGACATATGTGTACCCATGCCAGTGGTGGGTTTTCTTTCCCAGGTCCTGCTTCCTACCCAAGATGAGCTGCAGCCAGCTGTGGCACAGCACAGTGGGGAGTGGGAGCCAGGCTGACATTTTAACACCACCAGAAGGCACTTCCTGCCCTTCACAGAGCAGCTCCTTGCAGGTCCAAGGGCTCAGGACCTGCCAGGGGTGCTCCAGCCCTGGCTGACACTTATAAACATAGGGCAGTCCAGCAGGAGGCCAAACTCTTAAATGATGCTGAGACACTACGCAGAGCTGACCAGAGTCTTGAGCAGGGTCTGCCTCAGCTCTGCTGCATGGCACGCTCCCAGAGTGGCTGGAAGAGAAATTCTAGACAAGTAAAACTGGCAGCTCAACCTCCAACAGAAAACCAGCAGCTCAGTGGGACTCCTCCTGTGCTTCACTGCTTCCAAGATATCTTCCAGGTCCCCACCTCAGCATCTCTCCATGCCACAGCATGCGCCCCTCACTGCCTCTTTTCACCAGTGACAAGGGCCACAGTCCCCCTCCAGGCAAGCCCAGCTGCCCAGCTAGGGAAGAGCTCCCAGGTCTCCAGGATCACCTCCATTCTAGGAGGCACAACACAAGAGTATAAAGTCCAAAGATGCTGTACCTCCTGGGCAAAATAACACCTAGCCAACTGTTTTAGTTCATGCTGATCAGGAAGAATTTTCCTGAAGAAAACTGAGATCTGCTGAAGGGAAATGACAAATCTTAGAGAGATTCCCTGTCACCCATCATGTGGAATTTAATTAGAGTTCCAGTCCATCCCTTTTGACTCTTTTATCCAGTAGTAGATATTTTAATTCATATTTCTTTCTCATAAGAATAATCAAATACAGAGGCATTTACATAGAGCAAAGACTTTGGTTGTTGGGACATTGATTTTGAGTGGATTCTCTGCATTTTTATTTCATTTCCTCATCTGTGAACAAGCATTCCTGACACAAACTCATCCCAATCAAGTAATTTTCAAAAACTAAAGGATGATCTAGAACATGCTATTTTAGGAGCCCTAGTTTTATAATTTCAGCCCTTCTTCTCAATCCTATGGTGTATTACATTTTCTCATTTTGCCTGTCTTCAAAAAGAGGACTATTTTCACATATATTTTTATTCACGTTTTACCAGTAATGATGGAAGCATTTTTCTGGTGTAGACACTGTTAAAGAACAGATGTAATATTTTACCAGAGACTTTCTTTAATAAAAAAATTTAAACATTTAAAAAAAACATCATTTTGTGACTAAAATGACTGTTATTAGACTTTAAATAAATATACATATTACAATCCCACTATTGAACATGCTGCAGTAGGGATCAAAGATTAATTTGGTATTGCCTACAACTAGAAATAGAAGATGCCTTTATATAAGACAGACTATTTATATTAGAGTATTTTGTTAGTATAGTTACTCATCCAATGTAAATATTTAAATCTCTTGATTTAAACCCCTTAAAAATTAAATCCTGTGAAGTCAAAATAGTATGAAGCATTTCTGTCTCCTCACCTCTCTTCCTACTCTAAAAAATATAATCTAAAAAAAGATTTCCAGAATAACACAAGCAAGAGGTTTTAAAGTACTTAAATACTTCACAGTAGCTTCAAGTTATTTCTTGACTTACATGAAGGCTGAATGACTTTCATGAACACTTGCAAGAACTGTAATGATTTGAAGTGTTCAGTATCTTCATCATAATATAAGGAAATATTATAGAAGTAAGATGGAAATTACAAGCCTCATTTAAGCAAATTCATTGACATAATTCCTGGATGTTTTATCTTTTAATCTGAGGTTGTGTATTTTAAGTACTATTAAATATTAATAAGAAATGATTTTGGTTTATTAATAGGTAGAAGAAGGTTGTCACAACTTTTAAGAGCTACTCCAATTACTCTATCTAAATCACCAATTCTCAAAACAAAAACCTATATCAAACTAATCAGTATTTATCAAGCAATATTCCATCATTCACTCCAGAGAAAAATCTCTCAATTTTGCTCTCATATAATTTCTGCAAAGAAAAGCAGATATTTGATATTCTCTGAGCAAGACAGCATCCTCCATGATAAATTGTCTTTTCTTCTAACACTACTAGACAATTAAAAACAATTTAGACCAACTGCGTTATAAGTCAACATCTAAGGGGAAATCCTAACTCTGTAATTTTTCAAGACAATGAAGAATAAATCTGTTGTCTGGGGTTTTGCTGTTCTCCTCTGTCGCTTTAAGAAGTTTTTCTAAAGTTCTATTTTAGCCTTCTGTGTTTACCTTTTGCAATGGAGTCAGACACGATTTTACATAAACATTAGTTTCTTGTTATTGTAACGATGTTACCATGTTTACATTCTTCTAATAAGGAGGAGACTGTTGATGGACTGTTGGATTGACCAGTGTAGTTGAAGAGGAAGATTTTCTTCCTCCAATCCATGGTCACTGCTAGAATTCTATAAGTGTTGAAATTTGTAAATAAATTCTTTTCTGCCTTGGACATCTCAATGTGTGGACGTCATTTCTTTGCGTCGTGTGCGACACAAATCCTCCAGGTGAAATACTATGAAACAATGCCCACGCCCTGCCCAGCCTCACATAAAGCAGCAACAAGTGCTGTGTGAAAAATCTAGGACTAAGAGTATCTGCAGTACAGCTGCAGAAATTATTTGATCACAGACATAACTGAGGTAATTTTCAAGTAGCACCAACATGGCTATGACAATGCACAGTTCCATTAGAGGCCACCCAACACAGTATTTTGGCAGCTACAATGTAAGTGTGCTGTAACTATCGTTCTTATTTTACACTTTTTTCTTGCCCTGCAAATACTGAAAATATGAGGGGTAAGATCCAGTCTTACTTCTAACATATGCAAGGTAAGGTTAAGCTTGCATCAAGAAACCTCTGAAGAGACTAACAGAACATACATGCACACACACACACATATATACTCGAGGTTGTTTTGAGGGGGTGAAATGCTGATAAAGATGTAATGAAACTGCACCTATGTCACCATTCCTTCAAGGTATACTCATTTCAAGTAAAATCTGAGAGTGATAGAAGACAGAATGTTACTTCAAACTCCTACTGCACTCATGACAATTTGGGAAAAAAACTTTATCCCATAACTCATTGTGTTTATGCAAGAAGAGCTGTCAAGGTAACTTCACTAGTCAAATGCTGTTGAAATATATTTTAGATTTTTTTCCATGTATATATCTGTACAGTTTTATAACAATAGCTAAACATTTCCATCACCTATGAAGTAAATCTACTGCGAAAAAAATGTACATTTATACTGATATTAGGGTTATCATTACAGTAGATTTGATGATTTCTATAACTGAACTGACCATAATTTTGAACTATGATGCTATTACTGTTGATAGAAAAAAAAATCTGATGTTTTAAACTCTTCAAATACAACCAAATGTTCAAAGACATTGCTTTAAGAAAGATTAGCAGTGGACAAATAGCATTGTGAGATCTTCAAGACACCGTTACTTTTCCTATAGTCCCTGCAGGCTAGCCTATCAAGCTGGGCAAAGTTGTTGTTGTTTTATTGTTGGTTTTTGTTGGTTTTTGTTTTTGGTGAGGTTTTTTTGGGGGGGTTGTTTGTTTGTTTTGTTGGGTTTGTTGGTTGTTTTGGTTTGGTTGTTTGTTTTTGGGGTTTTTTGTTGTTTTTTTTTTTTTTA
>VWYO01004204.1:70006-110479 GCA_013400275.1 Rhadina sibilatrix
AAAAACCCTTACTCAAAAGCCACAAACAAATCCACAAAGGTCAATAATAATTTTATCTGCTGCATAATTATAATATATATGGTCAATTCATAGTAGAATTAATTATCCAGAACAAAAATTGAATCCAAGAGTCCCATAAACCCAATATATTTGTTCTCCTATTGCTGACACATTCACTGCTTATGGAGTACAATAACAGGTAAATTGTCAGGAACACTTTAAAACAGCACAGGGCAAAGACAGTGCTTTAAGTTCTGTTTTTTATAAAGAAACTAATAAAAAGAAAAGCACAACATTTTTAATGAAAAGAAGTTAAGAAATCCTCATTTGGTATGGAGGCTGGAATCACTGTTTGAATACTGATGTAATGCTTCCTCCAGAAAACACTGAAGGAATAAGAGTAAGCAATCAGAAACCTGAACTTCTGTAGAGTGAGAACTCCATTGGATAGTTCCCAAGATATTTCACATTAATTTCAAAAATTAAGAAACCTGTTGTCTTTAAAACAATATTTAAATCTGCCCAAACTTCATGGTCAGAAAATTCCATAGCTTTTTGTTCCTATGAATTTGGTGAATCACAGAAATGTAATGGATACACTTCATTTCCCTCCAGCAAATAATTACCTTTCACCTGTTGAGACCATTACAAACCACCTGACACTTAAGCCTAAACCAGGTCCACTAAAAACCATGCACTTCAGAACTTGCCAGAAATGGAAAATTTTTCCCCTACTGTCTTTTTTCATATTCAGAGTATTTCTATTAGCTTTTCTTTTATTTATTCTACAACACATAATGGGAAGGTTACATGGAAGACTTTTACCTATAGTCTATTGTCCAACGACGAATTATCCTGATTTTAGCACTTCATTTAGCACTACCCATGCAACCATTCTGTACTGAGAAAATTTCTGGTTGTATAGGTATACTCAGGATCTCATGTTTGTGTTTTTGTTCATAGAAACAACAGCTTCACTCAAAGTCCTGTGACTTTTACCTGACAATCACAATACTTACATGATTATTTAATACATTTTAATGACAATATGAGGCTCCTGTTTGTCTGACTTGTTATATCACTTTGTTTATGTGATCCTTATTCTTACCCCAGTCTTCATATTTAAGAAACAAATCACTGGGAATTTACTGTATTCATTATTTTTGTTATTATTTGAATGATGGGACCAGAAAATTTTAAAAGAAAATGTAAACCAGTACACCAAAGTGTTAATAGTAGTGCATATTCAGTCTTTAAATTTTTGTCTTTTGTAGCCTATTAGCTAAGTTGCTTCTTATTTAATGGCTGTACAGCTAAGAAGATGAATAACTGCCTCCTAGCCTCATTTTGCCAACATCCTCACTGGGAATATTCAATGTAAGGATGTTAAAATGTAGCCCTCTTAATCTGAACTTCATAGCCAGTAATAATCAAATATGTGGCCCAAACATATATTATTTTAGGATGTCTTGAAATATTCTTTGTCACTGCTCTAGACATCATTGTCTGGATATCAATGTGCTAACTGCTCAGAAACGTGTGCATTTTTACTCCTTTCTTCCAAATGTTTATTAAGGTCAGTTAATTAGTAAACACTTTGCTCAAGAAAGTAGAGTAGTTCAGCTCTCTTCAAAGCAGTACATGTTTTTCTTGAAGAAACAGCCTCATTCAACATTTTTATACCAGAAATGTTGTTTTGGGAGAAATGAATGCAGGGGGGAGATTTACTTTCTAGAGGTATTCTTTCATCCTTTTCATCATATTCTTTCTTTTACAGAAAAGGTTATTATCTTTTTGCTTTATTAAAATTTGTTTGTTTGGGGCACTTTTTTAATAAAACCTCAAAGATTAAGTTCTGATTTCATTGCATGATGTAAGGGTGAGAAAAAAATCTAGGTAATTTTAAGATCTGGGATGCTTAAGGTAATCACTCCATGGGGAAAATAAATGGTAGGAATTTTGTGTTTCTTCAAAAATATGTTTGTTTATTCTAAAATTCTAAGAAGGGCCTTAGTACAGTTAGGAGATATTAGCATGAAAATGCTAATGAGACTGACAAACAGTCTAGGTACCATCTGCTAGGGAAAAAACCCAAACATTCTTGAAAAACCACAGTGCAGAGAGATTCTAGTTTTGTCTACCATGAGTCTGATTTTTGCTTTTCAGTCTTATTAGCCTATACATCCCATGCGTTCCCTGGTCTCTGCAATGTGGTATTGTTTACCTTGTTTTCTTTATCATTTCTTTATTATTATCAGGATTTGACCTATTCATATTTCAATCATCATATTTCTTGGTGCATTGTGTGTAATGGATCAGCGCATTTAAATATAAGCTAAAACTAAATGGCAAAGGACTTAGGTCCTGAGTCTGTAGGATGATATGTAATAGCTAAAAATCAGATTCAGATGGAAACTTGAAATATTGAGAATTAGGGATCCAAAATATAGGTAAAAAGCAACAGTAACCTCAGATTACAGTGACAGAGGGGGTATGACTGACACTGAGGAAGGCTTTAAGCATCAGCACCTTGTTATCTAAAAGTCTCTCATACCTTTTCTATTTAGTCTCCCATAGGCAACTCCAACTCGCTCTTTCTCTCCTTCTACTGTTCCAGCTCACTCCTTCCTGTCCCTAGCATGGCCACCTAACCCTGTTTGTCCCTCATATGATAGCTTACCCTTTCTGTCCCTTGCACCAGGTGCCTTAAAATGACTGAGAGACTGCATAGGGGAAAGCAGTGGATATAGAATCATAGAACAGTTTGTGTTGGAAGCAACCTAAAAAGATCTTCTAGTCCAAACCCCATGCAAGGAGCAGGGACGCGACAGACATTGGATTGACGTGTGGTTATAAATATGTCCCTTCCTCCTCACAGCAGATTCTAACTCCTCCCCAGCTAACTCACCCTTTATCTCACCCATAGCTGTGAGGGCAAGGCTGTTCCCACTCTTTGGTAATTAACACAGCTGCAACATATTGGGGGCAAGACTGCCTTCAGCACTATCTCTGTCTGTCCTCCCACATTAAGGATTCATACAACAGGTTTGCTTACAGACCAGATGTAGAAAATTTTGGAATTAAAATTGTATCAGATATACTTAAATCTCTTATTACAGAATTCCATAGAAAATCTCTACTTCAGTTTCTCTTGATTAGCTCTGCGCTTTCTCAGAAAAGGGCACCCAACCAAATTATTAATAAAGAGCCTCCTGAATTACATCTGCAGCCCCACACATGCTTTTGGGGAATGTGACCAGGTGCCTACTAGGCTGCTGGGTTATCAAAGGAATGGTCAGCCCATCACTCTGCCTGTAATCTAACACAGCACAGCACGAGAAAGGATATCACTACATTTTGCAATACATCAGGGACAGTAAAGAAATAGCCTTTGTGCTGAGCATTATGCAAACCCAGAGCTCTGGCCCTGCTCCAGCAGCTTATAGCATGTACCTGCTGCCAGGTTATTTGTAAAGCTAACCAAAGTCCAGCTGTCCAGGAAACCAATCCTCTTGCTTTGCCTTGACTGAGCTGGCATCTCTGCATTAGAATCTGGGGTACCTATACATACTTTGGAAAAATTCCCTTTGCAGCATAGACACAGTGACTGTTGTGCTCTGGAGAGATATT
The DNA here is from genome assembly GCA_013400275.1 of Rhadina sibilatrix. Classification (NCBI taxonomy): domain Eukaryota; kingdom Metazoa; phylum Chordata; class Aves; order Passeriformes; family Phylloscopidae; genus Rhadina; species Rhadina sibilatrix. The sequence goes on from VWYO01004204.1 coordinate 73,637, forward strand.
GCATATTTCTTCAGATGTTAAGCATTTAACAGCACTTAGTTAACATGCTGTAATGGTACTTCACAGAGCAATTATTAAATTACTTTGTTCTACTGTAATGACCAATGATTAAACTTTCATAACACTGACATTACACGCTTTATTTATCAGGCTCCTATACTTATTAAATTATTGGGAGGGTGGGGAGGGACCTTAATAGAAGTGCATTTGTGCAATTATCTTTCAAGGTCAAAAACTGTCTACTGCCATGAAAGTAGACAAACCACACAAAAATTACTTAAGAAGTTTTTAATGTTTAATCTTTACATTGTCTAAAAACAGAGCTTTTTATAAATTCAAAAATTTTCTAAAACATCTGTCTGTCACCCAAAGAGAAACTCATACACAGTCCCCTTTTCAGGGACAGAGACACAGCATAGCAATAGCAAACTTGAAAATAAAATTACCAATTCAACATGAAACTGTCAGGAGACTGGAGATTATCACATCTATTATAGAGTCATAGAATAGTTTGCTTTGGAAGAGACCTTAAAGATTATCTAGTTCTAAGGACACTTTCTACTGGACCACATTGTTTCAGATCACCATCCAACCTGTCCTCGAACCCTACCAGGGATGGTATATCCACCACTTCTCTGGGCAGCCTGTTCCAGTGCCTCACCATCCCCACAGAAAAGAATTTCATGCTAGTCATTGGGCAGGAATTCTTATACAGGAAATATGCCTGGTATCAACAGTTCTGCTGAGAGATGTAATATTTAACAAATAATCCTAACAATTAAATTAATTTGCTTTATCAAATAATTTTGAAGCTTTAGATAAAAAATGTACTCAGAATTTCCATTCCTTCCTATATCCAAGGACAGATGGTTACTCAAAATTCCCTGAAGTAAAGGGGAATGCAGCATTTAAAAATTCAGAGACCATATTTTCCTGTTCCTTCACACATGTGCATTGTTTTGGTCATTGCAAAGCAGACTAGGCCTCTGCAGAATTTGCAATACATATCTGTTGATGGCATTACTTCATGGATAACCATTCATTTGGAAATTAGTTTGTGTATTCATAATAAAACCATGAGATGGCCATTGTTTTGCTGAAGTCCACAACACCAAATTATTAAATTAGTCAACGCAGCTCTGTCTCTTACCATATTAACAGCTTCCAAAGCCAAGTAACTCAAAGATCCATTAATGTTAACTACTACATTTTTAAACTTTGTTTGTATTTTCCTGCAGCTCTATACATTGTGTAAGATATTTTAAATTTATAAGCAGATTATATCAATATGATAAAATATAATATGGAGGACTTGGCCTGTGGGAGCTTTTGATGTTATATATTCTATATTCTGTACATCTACTGTGTTTTGAACCAAAAAAGCTCACAGTTGGTCATAAAATCTGTTCCTGAATCTTTGTTACTGAAAATGTCCTAATTTTCTTTTTGTGCAAAGGACGTTCTTTCAAATTCTGTTTATGTTTTGGAAAATTTAGGTATTTTATTGCTTCTTCTCCTTGCCAACAGTTGCTGTCATCATGTGCTTCAGCTCTGTTCCAGTAGACATCCTTGTATCACTTCTTCATGGGAAAGGAGAGGAAAAAGCCAGCCAACTCAAAATCCTATTACAGTGCTGACTTCTGGAAGGCTTGAGAACTTCATTAAGTAGCTTGCAACCACACACAGTATGCTGGGGGAGTTTTAGCTTGTTAGCCACTTATCAGAGAAGCAACTGAATAGGTATTTAAAATTTTAGAAATTGAAGAAAAAAAGAGTAAGAATTCTTGGGGGAAAAAAAAATAGGGGATGACAAAAATTGTATTAAATTATCTTGTAGAATAAATCTCTGAAGGGAATATCAGTTTTCCTGATTTTCAGGTTCTGGATTTGGCAAACAGGAGGTGAACTGTCAGGAACTCCACAGAGATAGAAGGACTTGAAAAGAAGCACAATGCAAAGTAGGCCAGACAGCCAAAGTGTAGCTGTGAACAGTACAACTAGTCCAATAGCTAGGTCATTACAATGCAACCACTCAAGAACCTCTCATGAACTGTGGAGCTACTGACTCGCATGACACACGTGCTCATTAGCGTGTATATGCACAACGTTAAAATAATGACACAGTTAAATAGATTTTGTCCTTAACTGCGATTCACCGTGTAGCTGGAAGACTGAGCATGGCATGTTCACGGCATTTTAGAAACAGCAGAACAGTTTTTGCACCATTACACAATTTGACTTATTTTCTACAAGCCCAAGCACTTCTCATATAGCACAGTAACATGAATATCTGATTAAAGAAAAAAAAAATATTGCAGAGAGCAAAACCAAGCAAAATAACTTCAAAAGGGTGGTGGTGGAAAGGAGAATAGGTCTTAATTGTAAGGAGCCTTGCAAAACTCTAAAGGATTTTTAAACTATGTAAAAAAATCCTCTGTGTCATTCATAGGCTTTTAACTTTCCTTTGATGAAGAGGAACACTTGAAAGCCTCCTTGTAGCATCTCTTTTTCAATAAAAAGAAACATTTTTCACCAGTATGTTCTTGTAGGGCCATGACTCTCTAATCCCTTCTTTGTTGCCCTGTGCCCCTTCTAGAATATTTCTTGACACTTCCATCTTTAATATCAGCATAAATTAAAAAGACACAGGATATGATAATTACAGTTTCAAGTACTCTTCAGGAGAAGCATCAAAGAGTTTGCTGAAAAAAAGAAATGTACCTTTTTCTAATACCCCTGAAGCTCTACTGAATTCTTCATGGTGTGACAGTGTGACTGGTTTTGCGGCAGCCCCCTTCCCTCAAGCACAGTCTTTTTCTGTGTAGCTATGAAGGTGGCCAACAAAATGTACAAGAATCAGTTTTAAGTTCTCTAATATATTTGATATTTTTAAATGCCTCTTGAACGGGAGAATTGTGGCATCTCAACATTCTCAACAATGAAGCATGATCTTCTCAGCCAAAACAAAGAAGTAATTATATTTATTCCTGCTACTCCAGTGGGTAAATAATCCAACAGTTATCAATATCAAGATATTCACATACCAGGTGCCCTTAAAATGACTGAGACTCTGCATAGGGGAGAGCAGTGGATATAGAATCATAGAATAGCTTGTGTTGAAAGCAACTTAAAAAGATCTTCTAGTCCAATCCCCATGCAAGGAGCAGGGACATGATAGACATTGGATTGATGTGTGGTTATAAATATAATCCTTCAAGAGAATATAGTGCTCCATAGTATTTTCCATCTCCATCAGTGACCTGGACATCAGGAGACTCAGAAGCAAGGTTTTGGATCACACTCAGTTTAGCAGAGTTGTTCACACACCAGAGAATTTTCTGTGCCATTCAGAGAGATCCCCAATACGTTGGAAAATATGTGCTAGCAGGAACCTCATGAAGTCTGACAAGTGAAATGCACACTTGGCACCTGTGATAGAAATAAACCCATGACCCGGTACAGAATGTAAACTGGTATCTTAAGTTGCAATGCAAGATGTAACCAAAAGTATGTATTCTATCACCATCTGTTAGTGGTGCAATCTGTCAGGTGGGGCAATGTTCTTTATCTCTTCCACCTCCCATCCTCCCTCCAGGGGGTATTTTCTGTCAATGGGCCACTGAGTCTCACTACATGACTGCTAAAATTACATCATCCCATTTTGAGATGCTCCACCCAGAGGGAGGAGCCAAGCATTCCTTCCTGGATAAAATCTGAGCATCAGAGCACCAGGACAGCCTGTTTCCACTGGATTCACAGAGGAAGACTGGCCTATCTACACCACCACTGGACCTTCAGAAGAAAACTAAACCCTTCTACTGGATCATTGCTTCAAAAGAACCACATCTGTCACTCCAGGAGGACTGCAGCCACGATTTAATTGGACTGCTACCAACACCTGACCAACAGGATGTCAGGTTGTATTCTATCAGTAGGGTTTTTTTATACATTTTTATTTTAATTTTCCTAGTAAAGAACTGTTATTCCCATTCCCATATATTTGCCTGAGAGCCCCTTAATTTCAAAATTTTAATAATTAATAATAAGGGAGGCGGCTTACATTCTCCATTCCAAGGGAGGTTCCTGCCTTCCTTAGCAGACACCTGTCTTTCCAAACCAGGACAACTGGTTGGGTGGGTAGCAGCTATGCAGAAAAGGGCGTGGGGGATTCTAGGCTGAGGGTGAGCAGCATGCCCTTGCAAGTGATAAAGACTAACCACATACTGGACTGCATCAGCAATAGCATAGCGAGTAACCTGATGGCATGTTATTAATTCCTTTTATTTGGCATCTACGAGATTGCATCTGGAACCCTGTATCCAATTTCAAGTCTCCCAGCTCATGAAGAAACTGCAGAGTCTAGTGAAACATAACTAAAATGGTTAAGGACAGGACCATATGGTAGTTGAACAGCGACAAAGATAATTGGTTTTGTTTACCCTGAAGAAGGCTGAGGGAGAGATCCAGCTGCAGCCTTCAACTACCTAAAGAGTGGTTGCAGAGAAGACAGAGCAGTACCATGAAAGCATTAGTAGTAGCAGTAAGAAGTTGCTGCTTGAAAATAAGAAAATAATAGCCATAATGAGAGGTGCAACACTCAAGGAACAAGGTGATCAGAGAGTTTGTGGAAAGTCCATTGGAAATTTTTAAATCTCAGAGAAGCAATCTTGTGCAAAGCTTTCTAGCTTGGAAGCTGTTCTGGCATGAGTGGGAGTTTGGGCTATGACGTCCAGAGGTTCCTACCAATCCAAATATTTTTGATTCTAAAATTCTATTGCAATCTTGTAGGAATAATGTCCACCAATTTATAGCCCCTGCTCCTCCTGGAAGCAGGCCTGATGGACTTCTATATGCTAAGTGAAATTAAAAAAAAAACATAAATACTACAGTTGTTTACTGTCCCCTTGACCCTTATGAGGGTCCCTGTCTGATGGTAAAATATACAACTGGTGAGTTCAGTGTACCTGCATACATGATTTGCACACTGAAAATGTGATCAGGAAATAAAGTAGAGTTTATGATGCTTAGCTGAATGCCTAATCTGTTGAGGAAGAGAGATCAGTTAAAATTAATTGCTATTCCATCTCAGCTGAACAATAGGAAGACAAAACCTCTGGAAGGGAAAGAGACTTCCTCTTGCAATCCCTGCCATTCCTTCCTCTGCCTTTTCCACTTGCAACCTCAGCAACAGTCAATAGATCTTTCACCTCAGGAGACAAACTGGGGACATGTTGTGAGACAGTCTTTTCTGTCAAGCTAGAAGGGAAAAGATGACGGATTTTCAAAGATTTAGCAGCCTATCATCACTAGTTCCCATCTCCATTAGGACAGATAATGAATGGAAATGAAATAAACTCTAATGAAGCCTTTGCTTTCTCCTATCTCAGAGCTGGCTGCTCAAAGGACGATCTGACATTTCTGAGCAAAGAGCTATGAGGTCCCAGGTTACTGGGCTGACTTTCTTCTCTACAAGGGCCATTACATCCGAGTGGTTCATTTGTTTTTCTTGTCACTTAAAGGCTCATATAATGGGCGTTACCACTAAAAAAGGGGGTCACTAATGTCCTAAATTAATATGTCAACTTTAAGCTTTTGAAAGTGGTTAAGACTTTAATTTTTTTTTTCTTCTATAAATGTTGTTACCCAGGTAGCCTAGACAAGAAATTTAATTTTCCAGGAAGGTGGCTATATTGGCCTAAATACACAGGTTTTTCAAGTGTGAAAATGAGCTTATCTCCAGGCAATACATTTAAACCACATGATTTCAGTGTCTGTAATAGTTATACCTCCTGGGGAAACTATATACAAGAGTCCTTTAGAAATAAAACAGCAATGTGGCAAAACCCCTGTTAGTGCACTAAATTAAGTGACTCATTTTATTATCGACTAGGCAATATTGACAGATAATAATATTTTGATAAATGTGGAAAAGATCAAAGAAAGGCTTTTGATAAAGACCACGTTCTCGTCTAACCTCTTCTCATATTTACTGTTTGGTTTTCTTCTTATTATGAAGATAGCTTTGTTTCCATATCTGAAAGCAAAGTTGATTTGGAAAATTCCAGGTGGACTTTTTAGTTTGTACATTTGCTTCAGGCTTAACAGATGAAAAACTTCTCTAGTACTCTGTAGGTGGAAATCTGTTTTCACAGGAAATGTTTATTTGGATACATACAACTGAGCTAAACTAAAATGGCAATAACATTCAATAACTGCACACATTTTTGATGTTGTGTTTAGAAGGAAACTGATGAGTCACTGTCATGGATGAAAACCTGACACAGAAAATTGCTGTGGGCAAATAATATAACAAATATTTAAAAATTTAATGATGTCATGGACAGTAGCTTTACAGGTATATCTCTGTTCCAAGGGTAAGTTATAAAATCCTTGTGACAATACTACTCATTTCAAAAATACAGGAAAATTAGTTTTGAATAAATATTTCAAAATAAGAACAAGACTAAGCATTCGTCTTTGGTTTTGGTAGTCCTGTATATCTGACAATCTCTGTCAAGGGTTAATTTGAGAATTCAATGCCCCATTCAATTCTATGCCCCATTGCTGGCCCATCTATATGGACCAGAAATATTTCTGCCCCAGTGCTATTGTGCAACAGACTGCCATGTAAGCACTGAAACCATTTCCCAGGTCTGCAGCACAAAATAAACTTTGGGGAAAATATTTCTAATTTTTAGCCTAAAGAAAAGGATAAAACCAGTCTCTTTCCCATAAAATCTTAAGATTGCTCCCACAAAAGTTATGTGTGTACTTTGTTTCAACTTTGAAACAATTATGTACCTAGATAAAATCTTTCTTACACTACAGGATTTGTGAAATTGAAACTTAAAGAAAATTATTTATACTTGTCTTCTTTGCATATTTCAGATGGAATGCTAAAACTAAACCATTTGTTTAATTTGTGATTTTAGCCATATTTTTCTTCTTTTTTGGCCATTGCAATATTAGCCTGCCAATAAGTATTTCAGGATTGCAGAAAAAGGACGTTCACACTGTTTTTCATGCATCTTTCTTTAAGGTTACAGAATAATTTTAAGGTTTTCAGCCACTGGTTGCAGGAGTCATATTATCAGGATTAGTGTTGCATAACTCAGATGAAATGCTTCAGAAAAAAGAAGAATAAAGATAAAACCACATGTGGTTCAGAATCATTAACACTACTACATTTTGCCAATGATTGGGCAATTTAGGATCTCTATAACCACTAGGAATGAATTCTATATGTTTAAATCCAGACTTGTATCAAGAATTAGTTATGGCATGTCAGTTTTATATCAATATTAAGCTCGTTTTGAAAAGTATATTTGTTGTGTTATTCCAGATTTTGTTAGGAAAGACGATTGTCCCATGTAACTAGTAAGAGGAATTTTTACATAAAATTTGATTGTTTGAATAAGATCTAATCTGAAACCAGAGGAGTTCTCTGCTGAGTTTTGCTAAATTCAGCTTTACCCAGTCATGAGCTTTGCCCTTTCATTTATTTTTAATTCTGTTTGGTAATTGCAATACTGAAGTATTGTTTAAGAAAAGAAAAAAAAAAAGCCTACAATACCTGTTCCATTTAATCTCTGAAGGGGAAAACAAGCTTCTTCATTTTCCTTCTCTTCTGGGGCTTGGAGTAATTCACAACTTCTTAAAAAACATTTATGAAAACAGTACATGTATGAACAAAATATTTAGGAATGAATCATATATTTTGCTCAATACCATATGCCAAAGGAGTTCAACAGAACCTTCTAGCTATCTGATTTGTCTCTCCCTCAGAGCCATAGTGTGCCTGCTGCCTAAACATCCCTGAGCCAGCCAGTCTAGCCTCTCCATTTTCTCTACTGTTCTTCCAAAATTTTCACTTAAAAGAAGTAGGCCATCCTCACTATGATCATACTTGAGAGGGAAGCATTGGAGGCCTCCAAATCAGTCCTGCAGGCTGGCTGGAAGGCAGATAATGTGTGCTTAAAGCCTCACAGAAAGAAGAAATGTATCTGCAGCCTGGAGAGCTCGCCCTATTGTGCCAAGGCTTCTCAGCCATACCAGAAGACAGCAATGTGACAGTTCTATTCACTCTAGCCCGTCTGCACAAGGACACAAGGTTAAAGATGAACCCCTAGCCATAGCTTCATGTTTTACAGTTTCACTGATTCGGTTTAGTCATAATCTTACAAACCGCATTACTGAATTTAGGAGAACTTGCTCGCAATTCTATTTCACTCCTAAATAAGTCCCTTAATTTAATGTTGGGTTATTAATAGACTGCTTCCTTACAGCCAGAGCCAATTGTCAAAAAAGGACTGGCTGAAGCCCAAGGGCTTCACGTGTGATGTGCAACTGATTGTGCAATTCAGTTTAGAAGTGAGAGACAACAAGGCAAGTGTTAGTGAGAGATAACATATGCTTTGTGAGTGTTGTCAGAAAGAAGGTGAAGCCCTGCCCTTCCAACATGTGGTGGGTGTTATCACATATTAACACAGCCTGGATATATCTTAGAGTGACTAAAAAGCATGTAAATAAAAAAAAAAAAAAATCCACCTATATATTAGTGGATAATTAACAATTGAAAAACTGAGAATCTGAAGCACTTTCAAGAGGCATTTTCCTTTGAGCTGTGGGAGAAACTGAGAAACAGTTGGGCTTCTCATGGTTTATGTCACGTGCATATATTTTTTTTTCTTCTACATGCTTCAAATTTTTATTGCACCGCATTTATGGCTTTGAAATGAGAAAAGAGCTATGCATTAGTACTCAGAGGTTTAAAATTCTACTTTCAAGTAGAATTCTACAGTCAAGTAGACAGTACAGAATAAATATTATATTCAAGTTAATGAATATTTAAGTAATTTTAAAATAGTTTGTATAATAGCAGCTGAGCTATTTTTAAGAGAGCTTGTATGATGAAAATTTCAGTCTTTAGCTATTCAAATATTTCTCCTGAAGCCCTCTTGGGCTAAAAAAAAAAGCAAATTTTGAAGATGAGTAACTGTAACTGTCCTCTACTTTCACCTCTTACATGAGCATGCTTCTCCTTTAAAGGTTTGGCAATGATGAGGAAAAGCCAAGGCATTATTCTAATGTTCATGTATTCATCCTAGTTCAGCATTTGTGTAATGCTTTCTTTTATCTAAATTAATGTATTTTACTCACTTTACACATATGGAATTAAGATTACCTATAGGAAATAGGTTGCTTTTTTTCCCTAGTTTTTAACAGTGAGTCTCGGCATGTTCTCACAAAACCACTGTCATATTTTTAATACTCTCAGGGAGGAAGGTATGTGAGACATCATGCAATGAGCATATGTACAGGGAAACAGCTTCCATTAAATCCCTGAGCCAAGTTCAGCAGCTTACCATAAGTTGTTCAAATCCAGCAGTTAGTGACAAGTCCCAGAGACAGATTCCCAAATAAATTCTCTGTGAAATGCCACAATCATTGAAAACAAAATATACCAAGAAAAAAAAAAAATGTGATTGCAAAGTCAAGTCATAAGCCAACCATCTTGGAACAGTAAGATGAAGAGATATTCAGAAAAAAAAAATGTCTTGCCATAAATCATGTTATTTAGTCACATTGTTCTCATGACAATATAGGTTCATCCTACACCTGACTGAAAAAGCAGCTTCCCTCAGAGACATGAATAAAAGTTGAAATTGCCCATATCAGAGACATATGTTCCACCAAATCCTAAAAGTTATAGTGTTTCAACATCTCCAACTTTTCTCATCTGAACTTGTTTTCCCAATAAGTTATGGGGAAATTAGGCCTATGATGAATGCCCCCCGCGATGTATGCACATCCATTAGTCTGACAGCTGGCTCGGAGAACAAAAAGCAAGTGTATATTGACCTACTTTTTACTGGCAATATATTAATGAAGCCAAACAGCTGTGCTTGTTTATAGCATTAGAATATGCAAATTCATTTTCCTCATGCCTACAAATGTGCTTGATATTTTACATAATGCCCAGAACATGCATTTTTAAGACTTCATACCTGGTTCTCAATGCAAAAATCAGTAATACACACCACATGCTGTCTTGGGTTTCGTGAGCCAGGGAAGAAGGATTACTTTTTTTTGCTTTCTAGATATATGCAAATAAGGTTTTCCTTTCATAAGAAACAACTAAACACACTGCACTTCTTCATAGATTTGTACACTTGTAGATGCAGTGGCTTCTGCACACAAATTCATTATGAGGAGGAATCATAGGCATCTGTTTCCAGGTGAGCTCTTGTTCCACAGTGCTCAGACTGTTTCTGAATTACAGCCAAGGATGACAGTTCTTCTAACTTACAACTCTCTGCCTTTTCATTCTTGAAATCACAAAGGCATTGAAAAGCCTCTCATTTTATTAGGATTTACACTTTTTATGCTGTTGTGAATCTAGTCCTAAACACTGCATAACACCTCATGAGTATCAGAAAGACCAGATCTTCCTTATCCTTTATCACTGTAATTCAAAGGGAGTAGAGAAACATGCAGCTGGCATTGGAGCTATGAAACCTGAGAGTCTGTTTGACATCAGGTGATGTCTTCCTCATGTTTCAACACAATCAGGCTTGAAAACAAGGCCTACACTAAGAGCTTCTCCCCGGAATCATAAATCTGTTTTATTGAATCTGAGTGTCCAAAGTTCCAGAGGTTACAGTTTTATCATCAGATGGGTGTCCTATTCTAAAGTATAGAAAATTTTATATAAATAGTGCATTTAATCATCCCAACAGCTCCTCGAGACCTCAAGGTATTTCATGACTGTATTTATATGTGACCATAAACCAAGACATTTCTATTTATCTATTTAGGTATTTTAGTTATTTTACATACGGTATTGAATTGGAAATTCTCCTACTGCAGCACATCCAAACATTTAGGGAATTTCTGGTTAAGTAATTTTATATTATGAATTTTTAAAACCTAACCAAATGTCTCCAGAACAATCATATATGCCCAAGAATATTTATGTCTCTGTTAGAGTTTTTTCTTTGTTTAAGCAATTATTTGTAACTGTTGCACTCTCTCAGACAGATTATAGTGTTCCTTTATAGCTCCTAATATGATGTGACATTCATACTTTCGAAAGAAGTAATTTTCTTCTCACCCCTAAAAATTATTCAAAATAAAAAAAAAAACAAAATCAATCCTCTGACACGGTACCTTTTCCTTCAAGAAACCTTGTAGTATATCCCAAAAACTCTACACAGACTTAAGCTGACAAAATTTCATCATTTGTCCAAGTTGCACGTAGTTGTTTCCTCAGTCTTTCATGGGTTCTGAATCTGCAATGCTTTGTTCATTCTATAACATTTTTACAAGCGTGTAGTGGATACACAGTTGTGTATATAATGTGATACTACATAATTTTTTTAAATCCTTTTCAAATGGCACAACTATACAACATGCACATAATGAAAAGAAGCAGTATCTAGGAAATACAGAAGTCTCCAATTAGTTTTTATAGCATTCAGATCCCAAGGTTCTTCCAATTTTATCTGTACTAAAGTGGTTCTTAGAGAAACAAATTCAAATGAATGTATTTTAGCCTACTCTTCTTAGAGCTATACACAGTATTACCTTTCCCACTGTTAAGAAATCTCACATGCATGGATTGCTTTTGATCCTTTCTCCTCTTTAGTTCCAATAGCATCAATTTTTTTTTTCTTTCCTTCCCCAAAGGGGAGCTCAAGATCTCTCTGATCTGTAATTGCTCAATGTTCAGGACAACAGCATTTCTTTTGGGCAGATAGTTTTTACAATGACCTCTGTGACTCTGGTATAATGGGATCATCATCCCAGGTAATACTTTGTGGAGGATGTGATGGGTGAAGATATGGAGAATATTTTTTCTCGTTACATAAGGGTATAGGTGCAGAACAACTCCCCACAGAGAGTTTCTAAAAAGAACCACAAAAAGCAGAATAATGTACACTACTGAAATTGTTTGAAAATAAGAAGGCATATAGATCAACTGAAAGGCATATTGAAAATGGATGAAGAAATACTGTAGAGGAGGAACAAACTACACTTCTGTCTATTGCAAGTCAGCCTTTTAAATATCTTAAGTGATCTTAGAAAAGAAGACAGGTCCAGAGGTCTAATAAAATAACTCCACTCCAACTTAAATGATGCCAAAATAGACAACAATGAAAATGAAACAGATTTGTGTTTGCCTACTTCAATGGATGACCTCTGAACAGTTCATGTTATAGCATTCTCCTCTTAAGTATCTAGCAAGCAATTTCAATGGAGAAGTGCTGTTGTAAGAATTTTTCTCCCACACACCAATTATTATTATACAGAAACAATTCTGTGGGAGCAAGCAGGGGAAAATAAGTCACAATGCACTTATATTTACTTTTAGATGTGGGTGTTTTGGCAATGCATGCATATAACAGCCTACAAAGTCTATTGCTCTGTGGCTAAAAAACCCCTGAAGTTTCTGAAAAGAAGTGAAAAGAGTTTTTATCATCATCACTATTTCAGACATTTATATGTATTTATCCTTGAAACTCCTCTAAAACTTCGTTAATTGGCAGCTGTGTTTTACAGACATTGAGTAAGTGTGACCCTGCCACACTTACTTTGTGGCACAGACTCTAAACAGATCTCAAAATCATCTGCCACTTGTTGCTGGACCTACATTTTCTTCCTACTAAACCCCTTGAATTGCCCAAAGGCAATTCAAAATATCCACACTAGCATGTGGGCTGGGTATGACTTGTTCTTTTGGCCCTGAGGAGTTGGGAGGATTGCCTGTATGAGGAACGAAAATTGACCAGGGACTATTCTCTTGCACTGAGGCCACTGCACAGCACAACTGGTGTCTACACACCCGAGATACTTTACTCTTCAAAATACTTTGGTGGCCTCCAGTCTCCCTGCAGGCAGCACTGGGTGGCCCGTGCCTATGGACACACCGATGATTAAATAGTGTGGGCAATCAGATGCCCTGACCTGTGAGCTTGTTGATATTGATGCTGTCTGTGACACACATCCAAGCAGACAAGCACAGAAGATCTTGGTCAACGCTCACCATTAATACTGTTAATGATGCACTGTGTTTTGACAGATAATTGATTCTACTTAGGACTGTAGGGTTGCACAAGCACTTCAGCAGATAAATTAAATTAGATTTGGTTGACTCAACCTGACATAAGTGACATTGCTAAAAAAGACAAAACAATAAAAAGATAAAGAGGCAACAAAACAAGCATAAGCAACTTTGAAGTGCTTATTAATAACTTTATAGATTTAAACCAAGGAAAACTACTTGTTGTCCTTGTGACAGAGATGAATTATTAATTCTGTATATATGCAGCTCAGCCACTACAAAGGAGGAAGATCACTTGCTGAACAGCAACTGAAAAGATAAATTCTTCCAGCAGCTCTTTTTCTTTCATTTAATATCACATTTCCAGACATTCAACAGATTTAAAAAACTCTGTTGGGCTCTTAGCCTTAGTGCTATCTTGGGACAGAAAGCTCCATAAATCTCATATGTTGGATGATTAGTTTTTTTCCTCAGTTTTAGAATGTACTGCCTTTCAATTTCCATGATTATTTCCTTGTCCTTAGGCGATAAGTAGTAAATAGGGGCCACCATTTATCTTGTCAGTGGAGTCCATTATTGTGCACGTGCCTTCTACTTCTTTTTCAAAATATGATAACTGTTTAGTCCAATCTCTCTTCCCACAAAGCTATCATTGTGTCATTTGCCATTCTGGCACCTTCCATGAAATCCACACTACTGCTGGCCTTTCTTGATTCAGTCCCTTTTCATCTTTAATTTATAATATGATATAAGAAGTAATTTATGTAAAGGCATTACAAGGCTTAAAATAACACTTAGGTGAAAGTCCTGTATTAATCTCTAATCTGGTATTTTACAAGAACAATAATACCATCCCTTCCTAATTATATCCTCTTGTACATTCAACTTATTCAAGATACTTAATATTAAGAGATGTAATAAAAGAATGATACTGTATCAAATCATTGCCCATCAGAAAGTTAATATCCCTGCAGCATCAGTCCCTCCCTGGTAAACTAAAGCAAAATGAACAATTTCATTTCCAGATAATTATCTTCCTCCCAGCCATATTTATTCTATGGCCCTTCAACGCAATAACCCACAATTGCATAGTTTTGCCAAAGCAGGATAACAGTGGTTTTGGTTATGACCGTAAATGAACACATCCTAAGACATCAGATCTAAACCAGCCATGGCTGCTCTTTTGTGTCAAACATGAGCTCATATTCAGCTTGTGCACTGGACTGTCCCACTGAAACGGACATGCCCATGTTCTTGTAACTCTGTCAAGGAAGAAATTTAATAATGCCTTCTCCAGCCCTAAAATTTTTCGTATTTCATTCCTATTCCAAAACTCACAGACCCATAGTCATTTACAAGGGCATGTGTCTGTTTATGCAGTCCAGATGCTAGATTTATTTTTTCTCCTCAAATGAAGGCAGCTGGGTGCCAGCTAAATATAAGACCCATTTGGCATCTTCATCCAATAACCCACATCAGGTCAGATGGAGTTTAACCTCAGGTATGCTGGGAGAGCATTTCTGAAAACTGAGTGCAACATCACAGGACACTGAGTTGCAGAGGATGCAGATTAAAACAGCTGAGACCTAATTTAGCACATTATATTAAGATGCTACTCATACCTGCAGGAACTCTTACTTGATGAGTATAGTCTTCATTCACCATTATACTTCTCCTTCAACTAACCTGGCCTAATAAGGATTAACCAGTTTTTTTCTTAAATCCTTGAGCTTTCCACTGTAAAGTGCCATTTCAGGTAAAAAATAAGGGAAGGGAATTATGCAGCAGTTTCAGCAAAGCATTCAAGATACTAATCAAGATGAAGTATTTCAAAAGAAGTAATTTTTTTTTTATTTCTAAAGAAGCTTCTTAAAATTTGTTCCTTAAGGAACATGAAAACCAAAGCTGAATTTTTTTTTAATTGATATGACTTCTGTTTTCAATACTTTCATTCCACAGATATTTTTAAGACTGTATACACAGATACATACACATGAGAGCAGACTCATAAATATTTCATTTTTATGCTTTGTGTTAATAATAATTTAACATTGAATTTGCAATTCAACACCTTTTGAGTACTCATTCAATTTTATTAAAGCTAAGTATTGTATTATTTTTTCTCAATTTTTATTACATGGAAATTTCTCACAGTAACTACATTTACATTTACATTGCTTAAGAACACATATGATCACAAAGTAAACCTTTCAAAGGGTGTACACCACTTATTGTGATTTTTGTGAATACCTGTGAACTCATGTATCTCATCACCTTTTGTTACATAAGAAAACTCACTATTCAAAGCATGTTATTTTAGACAATCTCTTCAACAAATACCCACAAATGCATGAAGAGCTGCTGTTTATTATTAAACTTTGATTTTGACACTGCAGAACTCTCATAAAAAGGACACATATCCACATGGACTACTTGACAGGCGGACAGCTGTTGCATCTCACTAAAGAAAAAGGATGTGAATAAGAGGCATATTACTTGTTAGGTTTTAAAATTGCTGAGTAAATCAGTATTAAGAATCTTCTTATTAAATTAAATAAAATACCACCTAAGAAATCTGTACAGTGAGTGTTTCAACCACTTTCTCTCTATACATTCATATCTACTTTTATATTTTAAGTAGCTATAACGTCATTTATTCCCTGCAATAAAATCTCAAGCACATTTTCTCTCTAGCGTTGCTTTTTCAATTTCAAATATTATCACTCATCAACAGCTTCAAACAACACATCAAAACACAGATACTGGAGTCCATGTCATTGACTGCCATGAACATAAAACTCTTTGTTGTAGGTTTGCACAAAAGATTCCTTGATGGTATTGAGCAAGTTGTACTTGTCATTGTTACTTTATGTACTGGATAACATGATCCCAGCCAGTATGAGAGGAGGAATGGGAACCACTTGTGCCTTGCACAGTTGTGGGCCACTTACCAAATCCGCACAGTTTCCTCCAGCTAGACTAGTTCTGAGCGTCTAACTGGCAAACATTTATTCTCCAAGAAATGCATCCCATGAAAAAAACCCCCTGCAAACAGGTTAGTCAATATGACAGCATTGCTGACATTTAGCTACTGTCCTCCAAAGGTGCAAAGTTTACCTTGGGCTGCTAAAGAAATTCTCATTAGTATGGCTGCTAGCAGAGTAATCTATCTACATGCCCTTCCTACATCCAGTAGCAATGCTTAAATTGTGTTACAGCACTGTTAGATCTCTACAGTTAGTTCCTCTTTATTCCCCTTTCCCCTACCTTGTATATACTCTGGGGTTTTTTTCACCCCAGGCACTACAAAGCATTTGGTGCTTACCTAACTCTTTCTACCACAAGCAGTCCTTTGATACCTGATGTGGGCAGAACTCCATGACTCCTAGTTGTAGGTTGAATGTTCTGTAGATGGTTATTTTAAAAGTGTTAAAGACTCCTAATAATACATTGGATGTTCTGTTGATGGTTATGCATATTGTTATCTTGAATGGTTTGTACCCAGTTTTGTATGCCCTTACCTCTTGTTGAGTTTCCGCTGCTCGCTGCCTGCTCTCTGCTCTTCCTGCTTCCTGTTTCCTGCTTCCTACCTCCTGCCGGCTCCCTGTCTGCTCCTCAAGCTGAAATCGATGCCCATTATGGAAATCGCAGAGACCCCCATGAAGCCTTGCCAGAATGTTTAGTACAATTAACACTAAAACCCCCTAGCAACACATAATCCAGATGCACAAAGAATGTCACCTGGCTGGCAAGACATGAAGCTGTCTGTAAAAGCTTTTCTCCTGCTCACCATAACTTAAAAGGCACTTGGAAAGAAAGACACCCCTGGACTAAAATGATTCCAACGAGTTCCTGGGAACTTCCATGGGGATGAACTCCCAGCTCTGCAGCGTGAGCAGCAGAATTGACTCAGGGCTCTCCCTTGGCAGTGATTGAGGGAGCAGCAGCAGCAGAGGTGTAGGCAATCCCTTGAGCTTTCCCCTTTCAGTAAAGGCATTTAAGGAGTTAATAATCATCTCCTGCCCTGTTTATTTATAACAATACTCGTTCTATAATTATCCTAGTCACATCATTTTTGAGATCATAGGCTTCAGCTGAGTGTTTGAAAGCAAACACAGTATGTTAGTGTGCACTCCAGAGCACATGGCAAAGAGGCTGTGATTTCCCTGAGGCCTGTACATGCTAATGCTATATAATCATATGTTCTGTCTAGAAAATAAGTTTTCAGACACAACATAAGCAGTAATTATCACAGGTAGGCTCATGACCATGCATTTCAAGGCATCTAGAAATGTAAACAACACAAAGTAGCTAAATAAACAGAAGAGGAATGACAGGCAAGAGATCTGAGCATAGGTTGAGAGCAAAAAAATAATTCTCACACATGCTTCCACTAATGCAGAAATAACTAGAAGGCTTGGGAAAACTCTTTCCTGCACTATAAAGGAGAATTAATAAAATTTCACCTTTATTAGAATAGGGCATGGCATATGAAAACCAAGTTTTAGGAAAGTTAAAATGGAAAACTGCTAGAAAAATCTCCCTGGGGTTTCACAAGTGAAATTTTTTCCCCACATTCTGGTTTCTTGGTACGATGTTGGCCTCTGGAACAGGCCTTTCTCCTTGTCAGTAGGTGAGAAGACAGGGAAATGTGGCAGCTTAGCTATCCCACACAACCAGAGACAGGCTATTGAAAAGACAGCAGTACAGACTTCCCTGTGTGACTGTCACGTCGCAGGTCACAAAACACATTCAGTGAAATTCAGAACCAAAAGAAAGGGACAGAGAAATCTGAAGGGATTTCACATCTTTTGCCCAGCAACTGTGGTGTTCATACAGCTTATGTTATAGCTAATCCTGATTAACTGGAAACACTCATGGCTAGCCTTTAAAATAAACCAGGTGGCTGCTTTCCATTGCATGCTTTTGAGTTTGCAGGAAAGATTGTGCCCTTTAAAGGCTGTTTCAAACCTATGGGAGAGAACCTCTTAAAGACATATTTAAAACTACATCCATAAATCACATAAAGAGAGCTGCTGAAAGGATACTGCGATTTGGCTGATTTTCTTTCCATTATAATGGCATTTTCTGCATTAGGTTTACACATTATGTAGACAGGTTATCATCATCATCATTCAGAGATATTTAGCCTGTTTCCTGTGATGTATTTGAAAGGTGTTCAATTCCCAAGAGCAGAATGATTAAATCATGCAAAAGGATGCAAAACATGGTATTCTGAAATATTTGATAGATCTAAATTGACACTTTATCTATGAGTTTGACTCCCTAATACCTGAGCCCCATGCTGCTAAACAACATTTCCTTCTAATGTCTGGCTCTATTGTATTACCTACTCCTGCTCTGCTAATTAGATATAAATCTATTAAACAATCCTATTTTGAACCTGTTTTGTTACATAGTCTATCATGCTTAAAGGAAGGACATAATCTGTTTAAGATTAATATGCATTTTTTTCTTTCTATTTTAGTAATTTTTTTCAGATGATATAAACATTTATCTGCCTACAATTTAAAATTGATTTGCTTTGATTTTTACTATACAGATTAAACAGTAGAGTATAATTAAAATTGTGTGTGAAAAGAAGTATTCCTGAAAGCTTCCTTTTAATTTCTAAGTGCAAATTGAAATGCAGGGAAATGAAGGTCCTAATTCTCAGAGCAATATTCAAATTTATTCCTATTAGGTTGCACTAGGCATCCTGACTGTCTGTTTTTTACCTCATAATAAAACTCACAGAAGGATGGAGAAATCATTCATTATTCTATACCTGCACTGGCATTCAAAACCAGCAGATTCTTCTCCACTTTTGCTTCAATATCCATAACCACAAACTGATTTAGAAGCCCATCTTCACAGTGCTTAGTGCTGACCTAATTAAACAGGGCTACATTTTTTTTGCTTATTTTGATCTGATTATCTTATCCTTGAATTGATCAAATATTTCCATGGATATCTCCCTTATGCCTGAACATTTTGATGATAACAGACCTCATTTCCTGCCAGAAAGCTCATAAACTCTTTTCCTTTGCTGGTCTGTTTGCACTATACACAATAGGATTTACCATGGCAGGTTGTGCATAGCTCTGGTAATCAGATGGCTTTGCCTTAACAGAAGAAATAGATAACAGCTCTCTGACCAGCTGCTGCAGTACATGTAGCACCTGTCCCCAGATCCCATAGGTCCAGAAAACATTAGCAAGTACACAGGTATATATTCGATAAACATCCTAATTTTGAATTCAATGGATGTATGCCTGCGTGTTTAATGTCCATCTATCAGTGAGACTTTCCAGGGCCTGCTTCCAAATCTCATCCCTACTCAGGCACCACTTAAAACCTGGGCTATTTCCCTGCAACACTGCACAGAGGTATCAAGAGTACTTGCATGCTGCTGCATTACATGGCACCCAGAAGACTTAGTGTGGAAGATGATAGCAGAGCTAAAATCAGCATTTTGGCTTTTCCCACAGTGGCAAGACGATTTGGGTTAGAATATCTTTTGAGAGGGTACTTTATCTGTCTGCTTTTTTCATTTTCAAAATTTATTACTTTTTTTTTTTTTTTTAAATCAGGATTCTGATTAATTTCCTTTTTTTTTTTTTTTTTTTTTTTTTTCCAGTCTCTAGGTATCCGAGTNTCCAGTATCTAGGAATCAGAGTCATCCCTAGATAGAGAAGAGTGAGAAGATATAGGTCTCATGCATATAGGTCACATGCTAGACACAGCAAAGCGTCCTGCTCATGAACATTACTAGCATCCATTAGGGGATATGTAGATTTTCGTGGGACAGGAATACTTTGCTGGTGGTGAAAAAGCTGGAAGGAATCCAGACAAAATTCATATGAATTTTCAGGCTCTGATTTTTACTATACAGATTAAACAGTAGAGTATATTAACATGACACTGTACACATCAAGTCTAAGGAATTTCAGTAGCATAGAAATTATTATAATCATATTGGAGAATTTTTCAGTATTTTACACATGCTATCACAAACTAAGGCTCTTTAACTTTGTTTGAAAAAACCCCAAACTATTATATGCAGCTTAAAGATGAGAAAATGGGGCACGTGAGTCACACTCTCCTTTTGTTCCAGGTCACAAAATAACTTGACCCTTGTTTTCCTCTCAGTCTTGCACTTTAAGCAAGACAGATATAAATCATCTGGTTAAAAGTAAAAGCTAAGTATTACAGGGAGAGGGTTAGGTTTATTTTCTTACCTTTGTGAATCGATGAGAAAGCAACTTTGCCAAAACAAGTCAAGGAAACCAAAATGCACAAATATTATTTAGTCTTCCCATCAACACTAGGAAAATTTTGTGAGGTACTAATAGTACTGGTTAATTGACTATAATTTATTGTTGAATCAAATCTGCAATAGTCCTGCTGTCCAGAGCATCTTGACAGCTAATGTAGGTAAAACTGTACAACTCCCAGCAGCAGGTGTTTAATAAAAGATCAGATTATCTCTATTCTGCCAGGTTCTGGCATGTCAGGCTCTTCAACCTCTGGCCTCAAAGGTATTGATGAAACAATTTTAATTACTGATAATTTACTGGAGCTCAGCTGAAAGAATACCACTTGGACTGTTGGTTCAATTAAAAGACAACCTCACTTACAAAACCAGTGTAATGGAGAATTTCTCTTCAGGAGAATCTCCCTTGTCTAAAATCTACAATTCCAGATCTCCCTCCTAGGAAATTCTAAATTCACTTGCCTACTGAGGTAGCTGACCTGCAGAGCCCAGGCAGCAAAGATTTTAGGTCACCTTTCTTTGTTGAAGATTAACAGATCCATTTTTCATCATTAGTCCTGAAAATGTTACATGTATTAGTTTTTCATTCTTTGTGGAATAATTCTGTCATTTGCTAAGTTATTTCAAAAGCTCAGAATAGAGGTGGGTGGGATATTTTTACAGCAAAATCTGGGACAGTCAGATTTATTAATGATTTTAGCCAAATTGAATAAATATCGCCAAAAGGTAAAAAACAAACAAACAAACAAACAAAACCCAACACCACAAAAAACCTCAAAATTCCACAACATTTCAGTTTTTGACTGATTCAATATTTATGGAAAGTTATTCTACATATCTTTCAAAAGCGATTTTAACCTGCTAATGTAAACCAGATTTATGTCTTCTTAAATCCATGAGTCAGAATATTTCGAGGGATAGGAGAAGGAGAGAGAGAGAAAAAAAATGAAAGGATGATTGGTTTTTTTTGGTTTGCAATTTAGATCACCGAAAACTGGGAGAAATCAATCCCATTCCTCCTTGAAGAAATATCTAGTTATTTTTTAAAATGCAACAACTCCAGAAAGACAGTTTCTTAGAAATTCTTAAGTGCATACTCTGTGGAAGACTCATTAGTCTACTGAGTCTCCAAAGTCTCCCAAGATAAGTCTCAGAAGAAACACTGAGGCAGTCTTGGGCTTATTTCTAAAGCAGGAAAAGGTGGATTTTAAACCTGTTTTCTATATCCCCAAAATTCAAATCACTGAACAGAGGACATGAAGGGAACACAATCTCCTTCTCTTCTGTGAAAGATATCTGGACTCAAAAGTATGGTTCAACTGAGCTAAAAATAACAGTAATCTGTCATATAGCACTGTTTGGGAGCCTTTGGTGTTTAGTGGGTATGCTAGACCTGATTTTGATTTTTCTTCACATCCACACAAGGCTTAGGATTCCAGGTAAAATGTTTCTACTGAAACAAAATATGATTTAGAGTTGTTTTATTAGTGATACTAACTTCTATGACATTTGACACCTAGAATTTTCTAAAGGCCAAGAAAGGTAAATATCAGCATGCTCTGGTCCCCTGTTACACTTATTTAATGCATGGAATAAAAATGGATAGAAGATGTTGGGATGCCCATTATTCTCCCACATGCAATTAAATCATGTCTTTGAGAAAACCATTACAATAAAGAACACTGATAATTTATATGAGGATGGATTTAATTAGATTCCAGCATCATTTAATAAAGTCTAGCAACTAGGAGGATGGGGTAAAAGGTAGTTCAGTTTAACCACAAGCTAATTCCCTGTGAAGCACAGAATTTTAGGAGCACTCTAAAATTACTACACAAACTTAATTAAGCTCCTACCAGAAGTGGTCCAGCTTGATACTCCGTTTTCAAAATATTCCGTTGCTGTATTATTCAAAAAGTTACAGGAAATAAGAGTAAATTGTCAGTAAAGGAGCATTTTGACAATATTAAAGCTCCAGAAAATGCATGAGACACATAAATAAATAAATAAAATCTGATTTATTCAATGTAGTAATGAAATACCATTTGCTTGATCAATCCTATTGCTATTCAGATCCTCTCAGTGGCACTATAAGGAATAGAATAGAATAGAATGTTTTTTCCCTTTAGAATAGAATTATTAACCCCATCTCCAGGAAATTTGCTTATGGTTTGACCATCCTCTTGGTCAGTGTTGCTGACCCCTCCTGAGTTTCCTGTCAACCAGCACCTCCAGACCCTTTTTGCAGAGCTGGTCTCCAGCCACTCTTTTCCCAACTTAGATTTGTGTCCAGCATTACTTCATCCCAGGTACAGAATCTGGCATTTGATCATCCTCAATCTCATGGCACTGATGATTTTCCCATACTTCAATCTATCTACATCCATCTGCAAGAGGCAAGTATTTTTTGTCTTTTATTAGAGGGTGAGCTACAGAACCTTCACAGGCATAATCTTAATAATTTTAGCTAGAATTCTGAAACCAATACTTTCTCATAAAATCTATTCTTCAAAAATCTAGTGACTTCAAATATTAAATATGCTTTGTTAATTACCTTGTTCAAACAAGAACTTCAGAAATATACATTGCATAAGCAGCTGCCAGTTAGAAAAATGTTGATTTAGAGGAAAAAACATTCTTCCTCTAGAATATTATAAATCACCCATCCCTTAGAAGGTCTTAGTTGCTGAAAAAATCACTGTAGTCTACCTGCTGTCATGTTCTTTAACTGAGAAATAAGGGAGTTAAATAATCATACAAGACTGCAGAGAAAGAGTCCCAGCTAACATCTAAGTCCTTTTAATAGCACAGCATCTTTGGAAGGGAAAAAAAAAACCCACCTCCACATCGTAACCACATTTCAGGTGCAAATAATAATCTAGGCCAATAACATGACTAAAAAACAATTACAAAAAGCTCTTTCATTTGCACCTCAAAATCAAAAATTAGTCATTCAATTTACCTCAAAATATTTAAGTCAATTCCTGGGAAGAGTTACTGTGAGTAATTTCTCTGGGGAATGAAAAAAGTTGTTTTAATTAGCCCACAATTTAGCCTGTTTTCTAAGTAGTGTGGGATTCTTTCTGACACAAAACTTTAAATAAATTCCTCTTGAGTTGTACAGTAAACAAAAAAAAAAAAAAAAGGTTTTGGGAAAGATACAGTTTATATTCAGTCGGCAGAGTGTTATAATTTTTGTGAATTTTTTTTTGAACTTACAAAGGCCAAACAAAAAGAGAGCATTTTAAATGTTTAATTTAATAAAATATCATTGTTTGAAGAACAGTGCAAGCAGGTATAAAAGTAATGTGCATTGAAGTTCATTCTAATCAGTGAAGATAGCTAAGCCTAGCTATGGTGATGACTGCTGCTTTTGGTGATATTAACAGTATTCAGTCATTTTAAAAGGCTTTAACACAATTTATAGTTAATATCAGGCAATCTACTATCTAATTTAAGTCATCTTATCTAAAAGTACTGGAACAGGCATTTAGTTTACAAAATGATTCTGTACTTTCTGCCACATTTCTTCTCAAAATCTTTAGAATCCTATATCCTTCTATATTTCCCAGGTAATGAGAAGTTTTTCTCTTTGTTCATCAGGACAGGAATTCTTACTCATCACAATTTATTTTTATAAATCTGCTTTAACAATAGACATCGGTGATAACAATCAAAAGTATTTTGCAATGAATGCTGCTTCTGAAATTATCTCTGTGGAGATAATTACAGGATCTACCTAATAGTTACGTTTCACAAATATCTTTTCATAACAACACAGAGGCACACCAAACCTAGCTTACACAAAATGATCCAGAGCTACAGGTTTTATTCAGAAAAGAAGTGAAATATAAGCAGAATCAATCCTCTTCCTTGTGCAGAGCTGATATTCCCATTCCCACAAATGCATAAATAGGTACTTTATACATTTACAGACATTCCTAGATATCATCATGTCACAATCTCACTTGGCACCTGCACTTTAGAAAGATACCAAGTGGTTTATAGGCTCATTATCACTGACATGAGAAATGCATCTCATTTGGAATTATATCTCCATAAAAAGCAACCTAAACAAAAAACACAAGTTATCATCAGTCTTTCTAATTCTTGATTAAACATTTCTGCCAGCTAACAAAGTGAATGCAGATGGAAAAGTTTCAGCTTAATGAGTCAGATGCATGAAGGCCTTCTTTCAAATTTCTTGCTTCTGGCAGTTGCCTGATGCATTCATTCTTTTCATGGTAAGGAGAAAAAAAGAACCATAAATGACATCTTACTATCTACCTGCTAAACAGAGTCACTTAGAAGAAAAAACTATTTGTTAAATTTTAACTATACATATAGGAAAAATTGATTTGACAAAGCTACTAAATCTTTTGCCATGAGAGTGAGATTGTTGTCTAATCTTCAGGGGCTTTTGAGAGAATTTTTTAAGAATGATGTAAAAAAAACGGTTTAATATCAATGCTACAATTAGTATCAATTTCCTGTGCTTCATTACTGTGATGGTGCATTCCCCCCACTCCTGGAGTCACATTATGAGCTGAGAAATTCTCGTTAGGCCTCAGCTTTAATGAACAGCACCTGGGCTAAGCTCTTTCTGAACTTATCAGAAACACTGTCTGTTCTCAGGAACTGTCTACAAAGCTACTGTTTTTCAGTAAACAGCCTTGGAAATTTATTTTTCTTGTCTGAATAACAACCCAAGTAGAATAGCATTTTTGTTATCAAACTTCCAGAGACAGTTACTGCCCTAATTGTGGCCAGGATGAGAAATTATTCTGATTAAAGCCCACTCTCTTGAAACCCTGTAAACAGTGAGACCCTTTGAGGTTTCCTGGAGCTCAGCAGGCTACAACCAGCAGCCTGGCTCTGAGTAGGACCCCTCTCACAGACAGGGAAGTATGGAGTTTGCTGTACTTGGAGGACTGGCGAATGACGACAACAGATCCTGGGCTGATACCTCACTCGTTGAGGCTCAGCCCTTTGTCCATGGAGAAGATGCAAAGGTCTCTGATGTGAGTATTTCACTTGAATTTGAGGGGAATTTTTCACGGCTGCACCTTTGCATACTCCTCCAGGTCTGTGTGCATGGGAGTTATGAATATGCTATTGCAATGTAATATAAATGTTGCTCTGCTAGATTCTAAGTACTTTAAATTTTTAAGTAAGCTAGGCCAGTGAGTTACTGTTGTGCTATAGTAAATTCTATATGAATCCTTTGTTAAAATGTTTAACTTAAATTATTAAGTGCTGTTAAATCTTTAGGCCTAACCTGCCAGTCAAGTCTGACACTCAGTTTAGCAAGGGAGTCTACTATGAACCCTGTAACTCAACAGGAGGCTCTTCCTTATGCCTTTTTATCCTTACCCTTTCCTATCCTTTCTCTTCCCTCCCCTCCAGACTCTACATAAGTAATTTTTGAGTTGATCATTTGCTTCTTCTGTGTGCTTTAACCACTTAAAAAGTAGTAGAGGGGATCTTGCCAACAAACTGAGTTGTGTTTTTGATTTTATATTAAACCTGCTTTTGCCAATACCTTTGCTGGTTCTTTAAAAGACCTTAAAAATAATTTGTGAAAGTTACTCCTTCAAATAAGAATTGCTATAACAGCTGTAATTTGGCAAATCTCAATTACATTTATTTGATTATAATGGATTAAAAAACATTGACTACCAGAATTTTGATGTACAACATATAAACTCAAGGACTAATAATCAGAATTGTGTTTTTCTGGACTGAAAAAGAGGAAAAAATATTGCTACTGCATGAAATGAAACACAGGATACAAGTGACAAGTCATCTTCAAGATAACCTTTCCTCTTGCTTCATACAAACCACTACATGAATTTGGAGTGCTATCATACTAAACTCAGCATTATGGGTTTAAATTTTATAAGATGGTGTTTCTTCAATCTTTATTCGTTAAACTTACCATGAAAAGAAGGCAGTTACCCCAATTTTGTCCTCAGGTAAGTCTGAAATGGCTACTTTTTCCTAGCTAACACTACACTGACACTGTGATTCAAAACCACTGTGGAATTTCCAGCATCTCTTTCCTTTCTATTAAAGACAAACAGACCAACCAACCACAACAAAGTACCCAATTTAACTTAGTTTATTGAGGGGGAAGGTACAGTCCTAAAATGACAATTTTTTAACTGAATTATCCTCCACACCTTTAAACTGGAGATCGTTCATACTGTGTACAGGCAACTTCTTTAGTGTGCTGCTATCTTAATGTCCTCTGACTCCAGAGTTGTCTGATGCCTGGAAACCTGGGCCTTAGCCAAACTCTCTCCTACATGATCACCTTGCCACCATATTATAAACCCACATAACCTCAGGGGAAATCAGGTGTTACACTGAATGGCAACCCTCAGTTTTTTCTACACACACATTCATCTTTATCCAAATAATTATTGACCAAAAATATTCATCAAGCCATTAGATAAACAAAATGTACAAAAAAAGCAGATGGTGTAAGTGCTAATGAAGCCTTATTCTTTGTCCACTCATTGATGAAAGATCTTATTAAAAACACCACTCTGTCACCTTTCACTGGGAGAAAAAAACATAAACCTATAAATTTTCAGAGAATATCAGGGGAATTTATATTCACCTGATAAGATCTCTCACAGGGTGACCAATTGAAAATGTGTTTTCTTAATTATGGGAGTTGCTTGATTCCCCATCTAACTGAGCAAGTCTGCTCTGGAAGATACATGAGCTAAGTAAATGAAGGAAGTTGCTTTTGGGAAAGCAAAGAATGGCACTTAATCCAAGAGCCATCTCTGTTTAACAGTCTCTCCTGTAGTTTAATACCCAAAGGATTATTAGTTTTTTCTCAGCTTAATCCAGTTTCCATTAACAACACACGGTTATGCTCTATGCTTCTTATTTGATGTGCATTCCTATTGACAAACTGGCTTGTTTGAGGAAAAAGTTAGCATTATTCAGGTTATGCAATAGTTCTTTAAGTCACTAATGTAACTTTTCATTACTATTTCCACCTTTAGTTTATATTAAAAAAACTGGCAAATTTGTATTTCAAGATTTGCATTTCAAGGCCATAAATGGTTGGAAAGCTGAAGGTTCCCAGGGATCAGCATATAAATGGGAAGATAGTTAAAACAAAATATTATCCAGTTTCATGTATCTTCTGAAATATTTTAAATCACCCTGAAAGGTCTCAGATATGTCTGCTAATAATTGATTAGATTTTTTTTTTTTTTTAAATGGTTGGCTTTAGTTATTTTCCATAACACTGATCTATTGATGGTACAAAGTTAAAAGGAAGACACTGAACTTCATTCATGGCAGAGCATGTACATTCCCAAAAATTCTCTGGAAATTTTCCAGTATCACAAAGCACTGTTTTGTGGGACATGTAATGGGAATCATTATTTTTTTATCTAAAATTATCCACAACCAGACTTGACGACGAGCAAGTCTGCCTGGTTATCTTGGCAGCAAACAAAATGGACAAGTAGTATCAAGGAGAGGAAATGCTGATAATTTTTTTTTTTTTTTTTGAGATTTACAGGAGGATATACATGGAACAGTTATTTCCTCTTTGGGTAATTTCAAGTAATGTTAGGTAATTAGGTAATATTACATATAATTTTTTTTTAGAAAAAAACGGGGTTTTTTTCTATATTGATCACAACAGCCTTTTTCAGAGTTTAGGAAATGGGCATTCACCTCTGGGAAAGAAACCAGTAAATGGCTCACCTATTCATATTAAAACAGACATGAGAAATGTAGCTTGTCAGGGTTTATGCAAGCATAAAAACTGACATTCTAAAAGCAAAGCCTACTTATAGCCTTATCATTAGTTGGCAAGGAATAGAGTGAATGGACTACTTATTACATGGGTTATAACTGACTCACAGACTGAAGGGGCCTTTTGTTTATTTAAATTTTTGGTTACGTTGTAGGTAACATAATTGCGAAGATGTTCTTAAGGTAAAAATTACAGCCCCTGAATAGGGTATAAATAATTCTCTAAATTTCCATAATGACATAAGATAACTCTCATTAGTACAGCTCTGGAAAATAAATACACACACACACACACTCTTTCCCTGTGCAGTATTATTGTAATTATTTTGCTTACAAGATAAACATATGTAAAAGAAGGTATGTGAGCTGGTCATACTTCATAACAGTGGACCTTTTCATTGTGCATACAAAAAGTTATGCACTAAAATAAACAGGTGGTCCAGGAGATTTGTAAAAGGCTGTATAAATTTCTACCAGTAGCTCACCATCAAATTCACCATTAAATGCAGATGGGAAATCATTACCAATTGACAGCTGCTGGTTTGTCCAACATTAGATAATTTTATCCTATTTTCTAATGGGCAGATGTCAGAACAAAGGCCACTAAAATCGGTACTAAATATTATCCTTTTGCAATGTTAGCAAGAAAGAAATTAAGAACAGAAAGAAAGTTTTAGTCCTTTCATTCTCATTGCTGCCAAATAGAAAACAGAGATAAAATAGTTTTTAAAGTGAAATGAAGAAATTCCTATGTACTGAACTACAGAGATTTATCATTACCATATCATACAGGATACATCATTTGCATCTTCAAGACTATTAAGCACCTTCTGTCATAAGCAATTAAATAAGATGAAGTGCTTAAAGCCTGGCATACTGTATTCCAATTTATTACATCTATAGTATTTGTGGTGTATTATATCTGCCGTTTAAATTTCCCTCAGGATTTTACATCATTTCCAGAAATGGAACTCATGGCACAGCAAATACTCCAGATATTAGAAGAATAAATTTTGCAGTTGGAAAGTTAAAAGTTATTTGATTATTTTCTGGACACTGGTATTTTCAGTCAGAAGATATTTGATCAAGTAACATCACTACTCCTATTAGCAGAGCTGTCCGTTCTCTGACACTTTTTTCATCCTTTTTCAGGTTATAGCTTCAACCTTTGTGTCAGACATTTAATTTTTGGACATACATGATGCTGTTCTACACCAGAACTGCTGTGTCAAGGACTTATGCAAAACACTATAAATTGTTTATTAAATATTGAATGCTCTCCATTAGCAACCAAAAGCAAAGCTCTGAGAGGCACACTGCTTTTACTTTCTGTGTTCTTACATGACTTGAGAGTTGTTGCAATGAATTTGCTATCTCCACATGCCATCCAAGAGCAAGTGGCAGGTTCATTGCAATCCTGAATGAAAAAAGACTACAGAGAAAAAGATAAACAACCCCCCCAAAAAGGCTTGTTGCACTAACAGCAAAAGTATTTTAAAAACAGTTGGAGAAAAACAAAAAACAATGCCCCATCTCTTAAGGTATACTGTATTTTGATGATTTTATAGCTTGTTTATATTTATGCCTTGTAATTCCACCCCAGAATATTTGCACAAACATAATATTTTGAATAAGTATATTTTCAGATAAACTTCTGAATTACAAAGTGGTCACAAGCAATTTTTTTTATTCCACACTTTTGCTTGCGTTGTTATTAATGGTAGCAAATTACAAAAGTAGCAAACAGCTCACTGCCCATATTTAGGTTAAGATTTTCCCCTGTCTTTTGGTAATCCTTATCCGTCTTGTCTGATTTAGCCAATTGTCTGACTTTTTTCATGTCATATCTCCAAGTGCTGCAAGGACGACAAAGTCAAGTGGGCTGGATTATGCTATGCCTATAGAAATGATTAGGATAGAGGATATTAATTGGGTATGCAGGTTTCACAAACCCTGCTCACAAAAACAATAATGTGCTTCTTACTGATAACTTTGAAAGATCCTCATATCTGAAAAAAACTCTTAATTCTTCAATGACTTGAAAATTGAAATATTTGCATGGAAATCGAAGTCACTTGTCCTTGTGACTGGGATTCTGATAAGGCAAAATCCAGTGTTTCTTGAACTCAAGTTTTAGCAAAGGAGTTAATTAATTTTCTAAGACAGCATAAAATGGTACATAGTTACATCTGTACCACTTCAGGGTCTTTGTGCCAAGCAGGGAAATAATTTATAAGATTGGGAGAAATATATATATATGTTCATATATATTAATATGCAGAAAGCAACGTATTATCAAAAACATATTTCACACAAAAATGGTACTTCTCTAAAAATAATTTAAAAACCATATACCTTTTTCATGTTTTTGTATTTCTAAGGAATTAAATTTTCCTCCACCAGTTTCTTACCATGGATATTTTAGTAAAAATACATGTCCCATTTTATTTCACAAGTTACAGGAGAAAAAGAAGAATTAATTTTCACCAAACTATTTTAAAGAAGTTATGTAACACTGTACTGTAATGCTGGAGACTGCTAATAAGGTCTACATGACATATTAACTGGATTAATTTATTACAATTGCACAATAGATTTGGGTTAAAATACACAGAAAGTCTCTTGCAATGCAGAAATTTAAAAGGAAAAAAAAATTAAATTTGGTCTCAAAGATTACTTTACAACTTTACAAGTGAAAATTAATATTCAGGTTTCCTCACCTATTAGGGAGAAATAAGAAAAATCCTTGATGCTACTTTAATCATGGTATTTCAGGTGAAGGCAGAAGAGCACACACACAAGTGTTTCAGAACAAGACTCACTTAAAACCTGGCTGTGTATTTCATATATTTGCTGTGTACAAGGCAGCTAAAAACTCTCTCCATATGGTGCTGGCATGATCAAGCTTCACTATAGTGTATTATCCAAGTTTCTTTTGCTCAGTGCGCTTCACTAGTTAGGTAAACTCATAAAGGAGAAAAGATGTCCTCTTAATAGAAGAAATTAACAAGTAGTCATGCTTTCCTCCGCTTACAAAGGGAGATTTTGCTATTTATGACTAAAACTCGGAAAAACATGGCTCCAGACAAGATGGGAGAGGCATTTCTTCAAAACAAAATGAAACAAAAGCCCATTCCCCAGAAGAGGCCAATGGGCAAAAGACCGTGAGAGTTTCGGCTGCTGGCCAAGTTAAGCCCACCATGCCTTTCTTCTTTTCTGTAATACTTCTTTTTAAGATAGACCCAATTTAGCAATGCATTTACATCTGACATTATCTCTAAGTCATGCTTGTGCACCACAATAAACACCATGCAAACAGACAACCATATTGCCTTCTTTCATACAACAAGAAAGATGGTGCAAACAAATAAAGTACATTTCCACAAGAAAGTTATTGTAGGAAAAGCCCAGACTAGCAAAATTAAACTCTATTTTCTTTTTCATTCTTAATTAGATTTATTCTGTAATTAAAAATTTTCAACTTCTTTATTATACACAGAAAAAATTTAAATGGCTAAAATCATAGAATCATAGAACAGTTTGGGTTGGAAGGGACCTTAAAGATAATCTAGTTCCAGCCCTTGTCAGAGGCAAGAACACCTTCCACTAGGTCAAGTTGCTCAGAGCCCTGTCCACCCTGGTCTTGAACACTGCCAGGGATGGGACATCCACAGTTTCTCTGGACAACCTGTTACAGTGCTTCAACACCTTCTTAATAAGGAATTCCTAATATCCAAACTAAACTATTCTCCTTCAATTTAGTTGGCATATGGTTTTCAATTTCAAATTTATTTAGGGTATTGTCTTTTTATTTCTTAAAGTTTTAATCTCAAGTGTTTTTTAATCTTAGCTGCTGGTTTTGGGGAAATCGGCAAATGAAGACAGGAAAATATCCATATGCTCCCTTTTTAGAATAAACCGGATGAGACATTGTGACCATTGTGTTAATATTTAAATTATTCTAATGAATAACCTAACAGTAAAAACTTCTTTCCTTGGTGGTGAACAAGATTTAGAACTGAGATCCAAATTATTAAATCCAGTGAACAGAAGTACACTGCCACAGGCAGGCAGAATACTCATTGGAAAAGATCGATTTCATATAAGTTACACTGCAATGGTAATATCTGGTGCTCTGTAGAGATTAAAGGATTTTCCCCAACTACTGCCCTCCCTTTCCATTTGTTTGTAAAAGTTCCCTTTCAGCAGTCTGTAAAAGGAGGCTGTTTGCTAAGTCTTACAAAGGCTTTTTGAACTTAAATGTAAATAGGTACTTCAAGGATCTGAGAAATACTACTATACTCCCAAAAGACTCTTGAAGAAATAAATTTTTAGTCCTAGAGAGCAAGATGTATTTAGGGCCTTTTAGCTGAAGTATCATTTTCTTGGGGGAGATATATCATGGAGAAATTATTCATGCCTCTTGTCTTGAATAGTTTAACTCAAAACTGGAAAGTATGGGCTATAGGACACATTGACATTTTCCACAGGCCCCATACTGACCCAGGGGAATCCTCACTGGACTGCTGCTTGAGGATAGCTAGAGCTCATCTGGACAGGTTTTTCTGAACCACTGGGAGACACAATATGGAGTCAAAGCTTTCCTCCATCCATGCTGGAATGGTGTCCTACCATTAACACACAGAAATTCCTTCTTCTTTCTGAATCCTGTAGTAATCATTTCTTGGTAAGTCTAAACATGACAAATTTTAGACTGTGAATGTGTCTTCCAAAGAGAGATGTTCTTATTTTTCCCCTGTGAAAAATATCACATTTCTCCCTTACTTTTGTTTAGGAAAATAAAAGGTATTTTCCATGTGCTGGAAAATCAAGTACAAGGGAATTAAACAGAACAGACACATGAGACATGGAGAGTGAAAGGTAGACACCTATGGAATAGTTTCTTCCTTTTTTAAGTTACATTGTTTTTCCAAATGTTGGAAGTTTTATTTCTTTTCTTTTTCTTAACATAACCTTTTGATTACTCTTTTGAAATAATTTCTAGAAAGAGGAAACTAGAATATTCTCATTACTGCAAACAGATTTTTTTTTTTTTGAGGACTTTAATAAAATAATGCT
This sequence comes from Rhadina sibilatrix, assembly GCA_013400275.1. NCBI lineage: Eukaryota > Metazoa > Chordata > Aves > Passeriformes > Phylloscopidae > Rhadina > Rhadina sibilatrix. The sequence continues at coordinate 106,843 of VWYO01004204.1, forward strand.
TCAATATGACCATCATTTTGTCTAAATTTCTTCCATTATGTATTTAGACTCCAACAAAGACCTGAATTACTTAACACTACTGAAACAAATTAGGTGTCTTTCTCAAGAAACAGCAATACTAATAATCAGGTCCTTGTCCAGGTTCATGTTTGAGAAATATATTCTATCGTAAGAAAAAGATCTTACTTCCCCAGTAGAGCATTTTTTAACTGATTAAGATCTTGTACTCTGAGTCTTCTGGCTACTTACTGAATAATATGAGTTCATCAAGGCATGGCAATGTACATTTTTCTTTCTTTGTCTGAAATGAAGGCAAAGTTGAGGAGTTGGCCAAAGGACTATCTGACCAGTAATAGGCAGCAACTCCATTTGTGCTTGTTTACCTAACCCCTAATTTAGCATATGCTAGCATTAGAGGAACAGTATCTGTGTCTGACAAATATTTGACTCTGATATTAGCAGTCCTTTCTATGTGCAGTATCATAGGAAAGGCTGCACAATCTTCAGGTCTATAGCATGCACACAGTATACTACGGTTGGGTTCAGTATTTCTCAATAGAGGGGACAGTACAGACCTTGCAGACTAAACCAGAAAAATCTCCTTGAGGTAGAACAAACACTCAGAAGAAAACCAATTATTTATTGTCTAGATTATTTAGAAATCTAGACAATTTCTAGACAAAAACAAACAAACAAACAAAAAAACACCAAAAACAACCAAAAAAAAAAAAACAAAACACACACAAAAAACCCAACAACAACAATAACAACATTGACTGAAATTCAACTGTTATGTTGGCACAGCAAAATCCAGGATTTACCACCTGGCAACCAGACTGCAACCTCCAGCTGAGCTGAATGTGAGCACAAGAACAGCACTGGGGAAACAGCTTTCCCTAGCTGAGGTTTTAAATACCCTGGCTAATTTTAGTCAATGAAAATACCTTGAAGTACCTCCATGGTGTATTTGAAAGTTTGAGATCTATCACTACAGGTTTTATAGATATCTTTACATTTGAAATAGGGAATACCTGTCTAAAGTTCCATCAGAAATAAAATTAATGTTAAATGTCTGAACTGCCCATTGTTCCAAATAAGAGGCTGCTAAAGCTGCTATAGCATCAGCAATTCTCTCCATTGGTGTGAGCTGTGCAAGTAGCAATACTTTGTAGCAGAAAGAGTTTTCAATTTATCTTCAATGGTTCCTAATTCAGAGGGTACAACAAGCAAATAAGTAAGATTAAAATAACATCATATTTTAATTTCCCAAATCCTATAATTAAAGAATATTGCAAAAGAAGCACGCTTGTCAAAGGAAGAAAAATACAACTGAAATGTTTTTGAACCAATCATTTTAGATAAGCAGCATATTAACAATAAAAGTCTCCCTCCTGAGGAAAAATGCCTCACAACTATTTCTAAGCACGTGAAATATTCATAATGCTGCCTTGAAACACAGTATTTACATGAAGAGTTCCAGAATATAAATGCTGCATTAATGAACCTAGGTAGTGCTACTTATTCTGCAAATACCACGGTTGCAAATTGAAGAAAAATAAAGCTACATGTAAGTATGCTACCAAAATGCTAATATACAACTCTGTGGAGGAAAACATAACAGGAAAGAGCTTTTTATTTGCATATGGAAGATTTTAAATCATATTTTGTCTCCATATTTTGTCTTTTTAAACATATCATTTACTAAATGGTTGTCTAGGTTTGGGTAAGCAGTTGAGCAATAAGCAATGTTAAGCTTCAGTGTTCTACAGTTTCTCTAAATGCATTATTACCAAGAATATGCCGATTAAATGTTCTTATTTGCTTGTCTTTTCTGTGCTTGCAGTTATAGCATATAATTGTCAATTCATCCATGCTTGTATTTGATGTTTAATGCCAAAGGAACTCTAGCTGTGCCTTCCATAAAAATTGGAAGATTTGTCTATATGTCTCTCACCCCTCATTTATATATTGTAGGCTACGACTTTTCCCTCCATAACCCAAAGCTATGCTTCTTTTAACTTTCAGAAAAACTTTCCTGCTTCAATCTGATGGCAGGTTTAGTGCATTAATTAGTTCATATGTAGTTTATCATTAATTTTGGTTTTTGTTTTCTATATTGAGTTTTAACAAACAGTTTTAACAAACTGTTTTCTCAACAGACAAAAACCCCTCCATATGTCAGAATTATCTGAAAGCTAGGTTTACCAAAATAAACACGTTTGAAATTTCCCACCCCTGTAAATAAAGAATTCTACCACTTCCCTGTTCAACCCAGGCAATTAAAGATCCTTGGTTCATGTGCTTCAAAACCTAGTTATCCATTCACTGAGGTTTTTATAGAATTAAAATATCGGTTTCATGTTGTCACTTCAGTTACTGGAACTGCAAGTAAGAATGACTATTTTTCATTAATTAGTCTCTTTCTTTAAAGAGAATTCACTTGATTGTGATGCAACATACCTAGCCAAAGTGACAGCTCATCTACATTCGTGTCACCCCCAATTAAAATCCATATTGTTATGCCAATGATCTAAGCGGATATTTGCTGTAACTCACCACACAGCCATGCAGGATTTGACTGCTGTAGCCTGCAGAATTTCATCCAAATTGGTGAGGCAATGCTGAGTGAGAAAAACATTGTTGCTACCCTGTCCCAAGGAGAGCCATCGTTGCTGCCAAACACATACTAAAGCTTTAGAAAATTGTTCCTTCTTTTCCCAGTCTCCTGCTGGAGTAGGAGTAATTCTTAATCCTCTCTCTCTCTCTGAAAATGTCTCCCAGTGGCTGCCTATACTGTAGCCTCTGCCCTCAAGCCCAGACCTGCAGGCACGTACTGTTCCCTCCTCCTGCTCGGTCCAACTGTCTGAAGAATTTGGCAAATGAATGGACACTCCATCTCTAAAGTATAAGGCAGTTATTTATCCATAGATTAGGGGAGAAGAAAGGTCGTTAATCTTGTCCTGACTTTGCTTCATGATTTGACCCTAGTCTTACATCAGAAGTTAGTCTTGCCTGTCAGTCTGGGCTTTTGGCTAAAGCTGACTGCCATCACTTGCTCTGTTTGTGGGACTGCCACATAACCTTGGATCACTGTCCTTGCCTGCCTTGGTGTCACAGTTGGCTCCCAGTTTTCCTTTTCTTATGGAGCAGTGCCCACCAATGCTGCTCCTGGATACCACCAAGGCTAATACCCACAGCACATGGTCAAAAGACAGCGCAATATAGAGGTCCAAGGAAAATTAGAAAGCCCGAGTAGGATATTTCTAGGGGTAAGAAACTCACTGTAGCTGCTCTCCTTGAAAACATGAGCCTTTATTAAATAATCACGATGATCTGCTAACAGCTTCACAGTATTTCTAGGAAATGGAGGGAAAGGATCAGTGGGAGCTCTCCAATTAGCTGTGGGATCCAGGTAGGAAGTGGCAGGATGTTGTGGAGCAGCTGTTTTGGAAGTGGAACAGTTGACTGTGCACTCTTAGACTGACACAACCATCACTCTTACCCAGACCTCTAAACTTGGACTCTGTGGAACTAGAAAGCCTATCAGATTATTTTGCTCCTTGAAAAATTCATGATAGTCATAGACATTACCCCACCTCACTCCCTCAGTTATTTTTGTTACTTTAAAAAAAAAAAA
>VWYO01004204.1:112090-127036 GCA_013400275.1 Rhadina sibilatrix
TCCAAAACCTTTTCCCTCTTAGTAAACATTACTTTTTCAAGAACAGAAATGCATTGAAATTTATAACTTGCTGTTCAACAAAATGTTGATTTGATAATGTAGTTTCAAAGGAGTACTGAATTTTCTGAAGTTATGCATTTTTCATTAAAACAGTTGTCAGAAATAATAATGTTGATCAGAGGACAGTCTCCACAATACTCATATGGTTTTTAAATTGCTAATGATCAAACACACAGCTTTTTAAAATAAAAGAAACACTTAATATCATTTGGTTTCTAGTTTTCAAATACCTAGAAGATGACAATCTTAATTTTTTCCAGTCATCAGTTGACTTCTACAAAAAATGTATAAAAGGCTATTTTTTTCTATGAAGAAACAGATCTTTAACATTTAAATTTACAAATTTTTAGTAAAAATCACTTTCAAAGAAAAGACTATAAAAGTTAATTTAAAAAATATTTGAAAGAATCTAGCAAATACACATATGCAGTATGCCTTAAGCAAAAAATAAAGCTAGAAGCTATATGGACTACATAAAGAATTCAAGTTATGAATGCATTAGGAGGTAACACATTAGTAATGTGTGTTCTGAGTTAGAAAGAAAGTGTTTTGCATATGTAGGAACACCTGCACAAAGTCACACCTGCACAAAGGCCATGTAGCCTTGTTATTAGTCATCCCACCAGTACAAATTATCACAAAAGGGAAGGACTGTAAAATAAAGGTAAAGAATAAAGTGATCTTTTTCTCAAATGCCAGAACAATCTGATGTCCAATCTTGTGTCCATGTCTCTAAAAGTTTCTCAGGATAGTAAAATTGAAACCAAATGAAAACAGTCTAAACTACCTAGAGAAACTTTCAGTGCATAAAATAGACTGTTTAAGATGCAGGCTGCCATCCTAAATTTTTCAGTAGTCTATTTCATCTGAAAAAACCTTTGTTCTTTATTCAAAGAAGCTACTACTTGAAATATAAACTATTTCTGCTGTATATATGTGCAGCAAGATGACTACTGAGCACATTTAAAACAAAATCAAAACTAAAGAAAGTTTTATAGTATTCAGAAAGCATTTCTGAATGAAAAAAAAAAAAGCCATCACAAAAACATAGGGGAAAACCCACTATTGCCCATGGGCTGGTTGCGTTGCCTGCATTATTTCCCTTTAAGACCTTATTTTTAGATTCTCACTTATGAACCAGCATTAAAATGCTAACATTGGTAGACTAACTGCACTGAGGGAAAAGGTAATGAGCGGTGGCTGTTTGGCTCTCCAGGCTGTTCACACAGACTGCTGAAACTTGTAACTAGACAGTTCCCTGAGTATAATGTTTCAACCAATTATTTTTTTGAATTCTATTTTCTGTTTAAGAAGGCTCAGCCAGAATAAAGTCAGATCTTTCTTCAGAAAATATTTGTTGTTTTCACAGATCTTTTAAAATGTACTACTTTACGACTAGTGATTGCTGGACCTTTCATTTTTTTCACTATTTTAACCCACCATTTTAGATATTATTACTATACAATGTAGACTGTGCTTGAGCATTTTTATCCTTGCCTTCATTGAAATTTACTTCTATTTAATTAAAAGAGGAGTGTATCTTCTACCATAGTATTTATGAGAGGCAAGTCCATCTATTTGACTTCCTTTGACAAACTAAATCATATATTAAATCACATATACTTCACTTCTGTTTTAAGGACAGACAAAGGTCTGCTCAAAGAAGTTCAAAATGTTCTTTGCCTTTACTCCCTCAGGCATTAACCTGCACCGTTAATGATAGTTCTGGCTTGCTCTGGAAATTCTACCACAGTCAGGTAGGCATTTCCAAGTAAAGCCTTTTTCTGCCCTTTTCAACCCAGCTGGAGAAGCAGCCAACAGCAGGAATACAAATTTCCTTAATCAGCTACATCACAGCGCTCTGGTGAGACTGATATTTGCAGCACGCCAAAGGGCTGCAGGCGACATTCAGTCACATTAAGGCTGTGTCCTTCTTCACTGGAACTACCAAATGCCTTTTCTGGGTGTCCTCACAAATGGCTACAGCATGGAGTGACCCCTTGGAAATAGCTGACAACATAACTATATCCTGCACTCCAGCACAATCCCCCAGCTAGAAGCATACACACTTCTGTTTGAAAATGGTGAGAAGTGAAACAGTTTTATCACCTTCTGAAAAGGGACGGACTTTGGAAGCACTGACACTGATATTTGTGTTTAGATGCAGAGGTAAGGATCATCAACCTCCATGCATACAACTGCCCTACAGTAGCAAACCACTTCAGTGATCCCAACTGGTCTGCAAGTTGCCAGTGAAAAAGCACCTTTTTGGTGAACCTGGAAGCAGTTGAGCACAAAGCTCAGCCTTCAGATACAAAAGAAGCAGCATAATTAAGTCCTGGAGACTTTCACTGGCCTCTTCCCCAGAGAACATCAACATTTTAGGGCTGCAGACACTTTCAGAACCTCACAGTGTCAGACCCAGGCTGGTATTCTTAGCCATTACACCACACATAGTATTTATAATTTTTTAATTTCTTTGATACAGAAATTTCCTGACTACAGTGAGATACAAAACAAGATTTGGGATTGGAATATCAACATCTTAAGGAAACCCTGCATAAAGATTCAAGTGTTTAAATCTACTTATATTGTTTCTGCAGAAGTAATCTTTTATCTATAGTGCATATGTATATAAATATATAGGAACATTATAAATATCTACACATTCATAAATGTATAGACACATGGATACGAAATGTCATCCTGGCTTTTAAGTTTAGCTCAATTATAACTTACACAAAATGTATTTTTTCTAATAGAATACATACAATTAGAGGACAGTGCAGATTTTTTCTTTTTCAGTAATAAACAGATTATTAAAACTTCTAAATAAAAGTACAAAAGTTTTATTTAGCTAGTTACTTTCATCTCAATTTCAGTCACACTCCAGCACATACTACCAGCCTTATCTGCCATCACCACCTGAAAGAGTAATGAATTTTTCAGCTGCACATTTTCACATGTCAGCAGCAGGCATTTGCACTTAGAAACACTGGTGCCATATGACAAACAGTAGGCTCAGACCTGCTCATAGCTGGGCAACCTCATTACTTACTGTGAGATGCAACTTCCAAATTTCACAGCATTGTACAAATACTTTTTACAAAGCACCAGAAAGGTCATGCCCCAAATCTTAACTGGAACAACTAAGCCTCACAAATGCTGGGTGAGACATCTTTTTGCTGCTGTGTTTCATTTGATAGCATCTGCAAGCTCCGTCTTAAGGATGAACAAAGCAACAACAGTGGCACCTGCACAGTGTATTTTAGAGAGACTTCAGTATAGTCATCAAATAGGAGACAATGACTCAGAATGGAATGACTGGGCAACTTCATTTGCCTGCAGCTGTCTAAAGGCCCAACATGAGGCTTGAGGAAATACACAGGCTTTGGGGCAAACAGTGAAGAAAGCCATAGGGCTGATAAAACCCACACTGTTTACAGACAACTTTTTTAAGTTGAGCTTTTTGCTCAGGTGAGGAGCTACGTTAATGCAAATATATTTCCAGTACCCAGGCTAGCTCAGTAACCTTTCCATGGCACTGCTCTGTACCATGCTGATATGCACCATCCCTCAAAAATTCCTTCTGTTAGATTGAAGTGTTTGGAGAATGAAGATAGTAAGAATTTGAAACATTCAGCTACACTAATGCAGGATCAATATTAATTACTCAGGGTGTCTCAAACCACAGGAAAGAGCCTTTGTTCTTGTTTCAAAACCCCAAAGCTTAATTCCTTAAGAAGTAATAAATGAAAACTGCAACTGATCAAAAATCATTTCCCAGCGCATTTTCTTGATATTTTTTAGTCTAGGAGGACTACTTGAAAAACATCCATAAAGATTCATGAAAGCATGCAATAATCTACATTCTTAGGATACAGTGGGATGCCAACATGAATAGTTTAAGCTACTTTTTACTCAAACAGTGAGAAGATTATGCAATCTTTTTTTTTTGAGTAAGTGTGTAGTGTAGATGTAGAGAAAGAATTAATTTGTTTTAGTGGAGGTCTTAAAATTATTAACCAAGAAAATGTTGAATAAGTGAAATATACAAACATCAGGAGAGTCTAGAAACTAACTATTCATTATCTCAAGTAAGTATCAACTTCCAAAATGAGTTCAGAGAAGGACTGTCCTTCAATGTATTACAAATTACTTCTCAAGTTTTTTAAGCAGATGTAAAATTTACAAATGCCAGTAATTAACACTAAAATAGGTAATAAGCTATGAAATAAAAGCATCTTGGATGCTCAGATGCTGTATCCTGCTTATACATGCTAGGTTTGAGGTGAAGAGTTTCCCCACAGGCTAGATGGACACAGCAATACTGGAGTTTTAGTTTTTCTCTATCCTGTGAGGTGTAGTTCACTTTCAAGGACGATTAGGGTATATTCCCTATGGAGCTTAATACTGGCAGAAGGATCTCTTCCTTTGACAAGATCCCTGATTTCTTTTGTGTCATGATTTTTGGTCTTTCCAATTAAAAGTTGCAATTTTTCTCAGGGCATTGAGAGATGTGTGGTTTTCATAAATGAAACCAACTCTTCTGACCATCGTGACTATTGCAGAATTACCTACTTCTGGATTAGGAAAAAGGGCACAGGGGCCTGATCCAAATAATAATTTGTCAACCTAGTCTTATGTGCCTTGTTAGTAAAACTGAACCTGTCTCTTGTGTTCCACACATCCAAATTGACCAAGGAAACTGAGAGACAGTAACTCAACCCATGGATTCTTAATGGACTGCACTGATGATGAGGTTGGAAATGAAAAAGGAACTGCACTCTCACTCTTACTCCTGTGCAATGAGAGCTTTACAAATTGGTGGCAGCTCTGCTAAATTAGATTTAATACAGTGTTATTTCATTTGACAACAAAACAAAGTCCTGGGCAAAGGGAGCCTTTTAAGTGCACTGTAACAACTACTTCTGCCAGTTTCTTACTTATGTAATTAGACCTCTTGATAGAAACAACCAAGCAGAACTGGGCTTACCTGAGGTGTAACATACCCACTATATGTGAGAGTTCATACAAAGGGAGCCTGGATCCCATTTTCTCCTGCCTAGTCTACTCCCAGACTATTGGTATTAGGCTCTCTAGACACTTATTCCATTGGACAAATGAACAGAAATAAGAGTCAGCTCTCCTTAGCACTGTATTTGGTACAACGGCATGCTTAGGGGAGCACTCAGAACAAATCCTCACCAGGACAGAGCAATGAGCCACTTTCCTTAAAACCACCTAGAGGAAATGCTTGAAACAAGGTGCAAGTAATAGGTGGTCTGATTGAAAGTCTGCTTCTGTAAAACTTCATGAACTGCTCTCACCTTCCAGAAGTGAACAAGCACCCTTTACACAATGCTGCCTAAATCACAAGTCAGAGTCCTTAGGATCACTGGGAGTGTCAGTAAAAAGGCTTCTCAATATTGCAAATACTCACTTTAATCCTTGCCTTCGTTGAAATTTACATGCACATTGCTACAGTTAAACTGTTAGTTTCTGCTGGTTGAGACAATCAGATAATGGAGGCATATAAAGACAACCAGAAATAAAACTTCTTATGCATCAAAACATATCCAGAATTCCAACTGATGAGCATTTAGCTTAGAAATTCAGGAACAAGTATAAGGTCAGGACTTATACTCACTTTAGGTAAGTGCAGTACTATGTCTATAAAGTCAAATATGACATATTCAAAAATATATTCATTAGAGAGGCTATGTTACTTATTATGTGAATCTCCAAAACCATTGTAAATCTCAGTTCCCACTGTCTCAAAAAGACACTGAGAGGTACCAGTAACTTGCAAAAACCTCTCCATGTAATTTCCACAAATAGAGGTTTGCTCAACTTACCTTTCTTATTTACAGACCTACCTATCAAGCTGTAAAGAAAACCAAGATGACCATTTTTAATCCACCCAAGAATGATACAACACAAGCCCTTTGAAAAACCTGTTGACTCCAAGCATAAATCCGCTGTCAGTGAACATTTCAATTTACAGAATATGCCTCCTCAGAGAATCAGTCTTCTGGATTGTTTCATTTCACAAAAAGTTTCTCATTTCCACTGCTTTGGCACTACACAATGAAGCAATTACTGCAGGTGTAAAATGTGCTGCCCTGCTGTCTAGGTCCATGTTTTAATGGGAAGAGATGAATTAAATATTTTGAAACACATTTATTTTCCAGATGTGGCAGAACACTTCAAAAGGAAATAAATTCTTAGATGTGCTCCAGCTGCCTAGTTAGTCATGTCATCCTTCTCTATTATCCATACTTCCCTTGTAATTCTGTTTGTCAGTCTTTTGATGAAAGTCAAAGTCTATATAAATTCTATATATAGAATCATCAAGGTTGGAAAACAGGTATCTGGAAAACAGATAAACACACTACATATTGTTTCGACTATTTTTGTCTGTGGTTTAATTTGCTAACTAAATAAAAAGAAGTGAAGCAAAATAGACATCAAAATATGATCCATTGCTAACTAAGAAAATGCACATAAATTCTGAAATCAAATATCTCTTAAGTAACAATATTATTCAGTTCTGCAAGCAGTAGGATTTAATTAAATGTCACTCCTAAACAGTTTAATTTAACGAAGTGTCATTTAGAAAGATTAGTTTACATAATCATATCTGAAACTTACTACTGAATCAAAAGTAAGATTTCTTGTTTTTGTTAGAGAGACAGACTCCAAGGATAGCTGTCTGGCAATAAAGTTAGAAACATTAACAACTCTTCCTCCTCTTTCTGGATTTCTTGAAAAATCCTAATATAATTTTCTTCCCTGGCGAAACCAAAATTCATATGTCAAAGCCAGGCCTTGTAAATACAATAGAGTGTGTGGGTTTCTAAAAGAGTTCCAGTCCAGGTTCAATAGTACACTGCAGGTGCAGGACCTGGGGTACTCTAATACATAATTCTGTAAAATGTCCTTAATTTTGATGCTTTTGAAGTCAGGAGAGGTGCAGGCCTTCAGACAATGTGAAGCCCAAAGCTCTCATGCTGCAGGCTTGGAGCCTTCTGCAGACAGTGTCTCTCTATGACTCCTGGTGCTCTTCCCCCATCCTGATAAGCACAAAGAATGTAGCAACAAGCTGCTTTTGCAAAGGAGGACTAAAATTAAGTAGGAGAACGTAGGAAGTACCTTATCTCCCCAGGACAGCTGTCAGTGTTGCTTTTATGCCATTGTGAAATTTGGAATAACGAGACAGGTGAAGCTAATGGCAAGAAAGACTGTACCAATTGAAAGATTAATATCCTGCAGTCAGGAGGAAGGGCTACAATAGGCCAGTACTGCCTAAAAGACCACCTGCAAAACAGTCTAGACACAACTAAAGGGAAGCAAGACTGCCTTTGTCAAGGGCATTGGGTTCCTCCTTCTTTTCCCTCCCCATTTGAACAGATGACTAAGACTAAGAGAGTATCTGGCACCTGGAGCACTGTATATGATTTCCTCCTGATACCCAAGAAAAGGCAGTCTTTGATATGAACATTAAAACCAGATGGAGAGTGGTTGTACCCACCCTTCTCCTGCCCTTTTCCCCACTACTTAAGGGAAGGATTAATAATCAGGCCCCTTGATACCTGCCTGGGGATGACAGGGCTGAATCACTTTTCCAAGCTATTGTCTGAGAAGAATCCAAAGCAATTATGTAAATTCCAGAAGAATATTGAACATACTTGAATTGATTTTATGAGCTCCATTTTGGGAAGAGCCAGGAGCTATCTCAGACCGGTTTGAATTCTTTATCTTTCTGTAAAAGGGGCAGGTGAAAACATTTCATAATGTCAGTTTTGTTGTCTATTCAGTTATTTGTGGCTAACAATTGCGTAAGTTCCTGTAAGGATCTGATTTAATTAATCCCATTAATTAGATGTAAATGCATTTCCTAAGATCCAGAGAGTGACATCATCTTGACTAGAAGTTGCTTCCCAGACACCCATTCTGAAAAGCCGTGATCGTACTAAGACTGAACACTAACTGGAAAATGTATTGTTAAGGATATATAATATAATTAAAAAGAGCACATGTTAAAGACTACATTCTTCTTTACACTGATTGACTACTGAAGGGAAAAAAATCCATGAAAACAAAGCCAGTTTTGTAGAGATTTTTTTTTAAGTCTTACCTTTTGAAATTGTTCAATGGTGAAATGCTATGAAAGAGAAATAGCAGAATTGAAATTTACCGGGAGCAAAATTATCATCACCTGAATTTTTTACAAAATTGTGACTGTGAAGCAAATATTCTTTCTCTGGAGTTTGCTTTGTACAGCATTCAGTAGATGCTTTCCACTAAATAAAACTGAAATTTCTATCTAACATTCTCCATGAAGCTATTTCATTACTAATTCAACTCTGTGCTAGCTCAAATACATCTTCACATAGGCCTGAAATTTTTAAATCAAAATTTATAATGAAATATTTACTTTAACAGCTACCAAAATTAAAATGAAGCCCAAACTGACCATGAAAAAGCAAGTTTTGTATGTTTAGATTAAATTTCTTTCTGTGACTTTTCAAAAAACATTGTCTAATTTGGTGCATATTGAAACCTTTAAAGTTTCAATTTGGCACATCTAAAATAAAAGTTTGGTTCATCTCTTAATAGACATCTTTTGGAAACATAAGTCTTTTTTATAGTTGTAACATTAGAGAGCATTCTTTCTGGAAATGGTGAACAAAAGAAATAGAAAAACCACTGCACATCGAGAATCAGTTTTAATGGAATGTTGATGATAGGATCATTGCCAGTAAACAACTCTGCAGGCACTGAGGCAGACTCCAAGAAAAGCAGTCACACAGAATGTGCCAAACAGTTGCTACTACACTCCAGCAACAAACCATAAAATTGGATAAAATTGCATAAGGTAGGTTTAGACAGAATTTAAGGAGATGGATAAAGAAGGTTATCTGGAAGAAATGAATATGCATTAGTCAGTGTAGTGATACTCAGAAGTGCTTGCACCAAATCTTGGTTTTGTTTAATATCTGGTGAGAAAAGTTACCTTTGTCAGCAGCTTTAATTTCTGTGGTGGTGTTAGTAAACAATGCTCAAGAAATTAATTTCTCATCTATGTGTTTTCAAGTAAATTGATTCAAAATAACCAGAACTCAAGCTGCCAGACAAGACAGGAAATTAAGGCAGGTTGCCTGAGTTTAAACACACAGTCATGTCTTTCTTTCAGTGCAAATCTACTGAAATAACACATTTTTAAAATAAACTGTAATAAAAATTGATCTCAAAAAGTGGTTTTGCTGCTTTATTTAACACCATCTAAAAGCTTCTGGTTTAGTCTGAACAAATTTTACAAGATTTTTCTTAAACAAATTATGCTTCAAAGTTCTCTACACCCCTGTAGTAGAATGTTAAAATGCTGACAATCCTAGTAGTCCCTGGCATTATTATTATTATTATTATTATTATTATTATTATTACTGTGAACAAACTTTCCTTATATAACAGTTTTTATCAAGGCCATGAAATTATAGTTCTTGGAGTAAGTAGATTGATGCAGTATTTTTCAATACTCAAGAAATCTCTCCTTTTCAAAGACTTCTGTTCAAGGCTAATCCAATATATCAGAAAAATAATAAAGACAAATGCTAGTGTGGACTCATGACTGGAAATAATAATGACAAAAATTGCAAAATGCTGAATTTTTCCTGACCACATTAATCATGTTGTTCAGTGCATTATACTTTAAATTATATCAGTGGGGTGAAATTGTACATTCCATTGAATTATGGGTAAAAATAAATTCATAAGTAGGGGGTTTTTATGTATTTCTCAATATACAGAAGGAAAACAGAAGTAAATCAAAAGGATCTTCCTCGTCTTCAAAACTTTCAAGAGCTCAGCATGTTTCTAAGGCAATGTAAGTTCCAGAAAAATTACTAAATAAGTTAAGAAGGGGTGACAATATTCGCCACTATTGCTCACGTAGCCCTGCAGCATTTCTTAGTGTGCTTCAACAAGAATGAATCTAGAGAAATTACATTAGAGAAGGCAAAGGTGATGGAGTGATAGGACTCCTGTCTAAAGAGACAGCAGCTTTAATTGATTTTGTCACTTGCTTTCTTCCTGAATTTTGATATTTTGACATGCCATTTCACAGTGTTTCATAGACACAACCTTCTAGGATAGAGCCAGCAAAAAGGACGCAGGGTACACACATCCATAAGCCTAAATTCTCTTTGCCTGCAAAAAGAGATGGCTGCAGCAAATTTTCCTGTTTCCTGCTTTCCCTTAACAGTGTCTGGGCACTGTCCGAGAAATTGGTAGCTGATGGAATCAAGACCATGCTGGGAAACAGGCTAACAAATAAACAGTGTGGATGGTCACAGGCCAGTGCATTAACAACTTCCCCAGCTCTATTTTAATTAGTAAAATTGCTGCAGTTTATTTTATAAGCTCTTCATCTGTGTTGTGTTGCAATTCAACAGCTTTGATCTTGGGGCCCCCAATCCTGAAATTATTGAATGGTGATGGTAAAGAGAAAACAGATACAATCCAATTTAAAGAAAGAATGGATATAAAACATTGCTGAATAGATACTGGTTGGATAGCTGCACTGATATGGTTTTCAACCATATTTTTTTTTTTCCCTTTTGAAAGTGAGTTTGTCAGTTTTCTACAATTCCACTTACACTTTCCCAACAGCCAAACATGTTGGCTTTCAGGCTTTTGCACAAGGAGGGATACAAAAAGGGCTTATACTACAGGTTTATTTTGCTTAAAGGATGCTTTATTTGAAAGCCTCTCCGTTTCATAAATGTTTGTATTAAAGTTGTGTTGATCAGATAGGAAGATGTCAGAGTAAAAAAATTTACTTAGAAAAATATACTATTTTCTAATCTGTGCAGAAAAGGAAAAAAGGAAACCCTTTATTTTTGAACTATAATGGTAACGTAAGCATCACAGCTAACAGGACTTGTAGAATATCAGACTACTAGCCCAAACCCAGAAACCTAATTTTGTTTTAATCCTGAAGAGAAGACAAAAGAGAATACAAATGCTCTTGATATATTGATGAAAAATAAATAAATATAGTAAAACATATATTTGCAGTTCTGTTTTCCTTTCATGGAAGATATTTTAACCATGGCTAAAAGTGACTTAACTCATAATTGATTTCTTGTTATTCAGTACACAGAACAACAGAATGGCTTGTGTTGGTAGAGACTGTTAGAGGTTATCTATTTCCAACCCCCTTGCCACAGGCAGGGACACCTTCCAACACATCAGATTCCACTGACCATTTTACAACTTCAGCAGAGACCTTAGGAAAAAAAATCTTTCTGCATCTTTCTTATAAGCATCTCTCTTTTCTTCCACATGTATCTCTTCTTCAAAATAAAAAAGATCTACTGACTGCAAAAAAATATTCATTGCTTTTCACCTTATTAATCTAGAATGTCCATATCTGAAATGTTAGTATTTAAAAATATCATTTTTGTGTATAGTGTCTAGAGGGAGGGAATGAGAGCTTGGATACAAGCAATACTGGCCAGAGCACCAGCTGTGCTTTAGAGCTGCCAAAAGACAGCAGAACTTCCCAAGACTGTGCAGCAACAATAAGTAAATTAGCTGTGATATGACATGCAAGTGTAACATAGAGTGAAAAATGGTGGAGATTTTTTGCAACAACCTTAACCAGAAAAAGAGTAGCTACCCTCATCAGATATATCATAGTACTGTAAAGATAAAGCAAATTGGGATATTACTTTAAAAAATGAAATTCCCATTAATTCACTTTAAGGGCTCCTTTAGTCATAAGAATCACAGATGAGCTAATTCATTTTTTATATAAAGTTAATGTTTTTTATTTGAAGACTTATCTCTTATTCACAAGACAAGACCAAAAATGTTTAAAATTCTTGTACCCAAGTTCTAAATTTTTGCATTTTTGGTAGTAGTTTCTGTCAGTTTAAATGTTTCTTGAAGAAGAGCAGATACACAAAAGATTCACTCCCTTGCATAAATGTGAAAGCTTGAAATCTGAAGGAAATATGAGGGAGAGAAAAGAAATTTTATTTGCAAGGTCTGATTTTAATTTTCTAGACTAGCTTATTAACATCATAGAAGTACATTAATTTCTCCCTCATGGCAGGTTTAACAGCAGCTCTTACTGTACATTCAATGTTAAAACTCAACAGATGAGATTGAAAACCTGTCTTATTTATTCCACTAATAAATAAAGAATCAGTTACATTTATAAAGTGAATACCTAGTCAGTTAAAAGAATCTTTTTAAAGAAAATATAGAGTACCATTTTTTAATACTCACTAATTAATGTAGTTAGTCCATCTAGATGTGATAATCAGAATTCCATTTTTATTAGAAAAAGCTTTTCTGCAATTTTTTTTTTTATTTGCTTCAGTTATTATGCAAGATCAGTGGTCTCAACAGTGAATACTGTAATGCAGAAACATTAATGGTACTCCCTAATTATCTAGGGCTTTTGTAACTGGGATTTCATCTTGCTGGAGTCAGAAGACTATGTTTTGTAATTGTATGTTAGATATGCAAGCAAGTGGAACAGCAAGAGAACATGTATTAAAGATGAGTAACACTCAAACAATGCAAGTAGCACCCAGAGAAAGCAAATAAACTAATTTTTTTAAGATAGAAGGGCCCATGAAAAAGTTAGGTGGAAATACTTTATTCTGTTTATTTTATTTTTAATGCTGTTATCATATAAATATTACTGTATTAAATTATTTTCATTCAGATACGGATTTACATGTCTTCTTTACTCAATTCTGCAATTTTAGTGCATATCCTTTCTTCTACATTAGTCCCAGAGGAACCAAGATTGCTCATTAGGTTTCCTACCTAAATGTAGGTAGGAATGGCAGCTAAAGTGTTTCTCCAAATAGACTATTCCCTAATATTTGTCTCAAGATGCTCCTCTACAAAGGAAATTTTATGCAGTATTTTGTCTTCTAAAATTGCAGGTTTCCAGGAACAAGGTCTGTTTTGCCTACTTGAAACAGGTAAATTATTTTTCATCAAGTTTATTTTCAATACAACCCACTAAAATTCACTGTTGAGACACTCTGTGAATTTAATAACCTGGCTGGCAAGAAAGAGAAGAAAGAAGGACTCTCTCTTCCAGGATCCCAGGATGGGTCAGTTTACCCGGATCTGCCATATGTCCCCAGGAGAGCATATGAAACCACTGCCCTGAACAGGGTGTATCAGCCTCCCCAGCTTCTGGAAAATCACTGAATGTGGTTTTTTGGTAACTGGCCTTGTTCATGGCCTGTTGAAGGGTTGATTCAGCTGCAGAGCTCTTTCTGCATCCTCAAAAAGAACAAAAAGTGTGGTTCTTATAAGCAGGTTTCAGTGTAGCTGAGAGGGATTTTCTACATCTAGCATGTACGTAAATGAATTCAAGTGTATTTTAACAACTATATTGATTTATGTTTAAAAGTCAGTCTGGTATGAACCAAAGACAGAACATGATCTGGAACCTTCCAGACGTATAAGAAACTGATACATGATATAAATATTTTTCCTAATTCCTACTTCTTTCAAGCAAACTGTCTCTTCAAAAAATAGATTGTGCTTTCTGTCACTTTAAATGTTTCTTGAAGAAGAATTATGTGATTTCCCAAATGCTTAGTTTTAGAGAAGCATAATTAATAATCTTTTCAGGAGTTTTGTTTCTCTCTTCAGTTAATAAAAAGTTGACAGTTACAGAGGGTTACTAAGAAGAGTAATACTGAATGCATTCCTTCTGCATTCTGCTTATGCAAAACATATATCTGAAATCATGAACACACTTTCCATTCCTTCTCTTTCAAGCTGGATGACATTGTTCCTGATTTACACTTGTAAGTAAAAAAAGGAAGTCTTTGTATAAACAGCACTGCTAAATTCATCACGTGAATTGATTTAATTCAGGATGATTTAGGACAATAAATAAGACAGATTTTGTGTTAACAGTGAGCCACTCTTGTTTAAAAAGAATGGATTGCATTGCATCTTCCAATAGATTAAGGAATATAAAATAATATCGATAATGCATTTTTTTTCTTTAAGCACAGCAATGGGGAAATAAAGTTATACCTATATTGTATAAAAAAATAAAAATAAATAGCTGTTGGAAGTGTCATTTTAGGGTTTCCATAATTATAATTCATTTTCTATGACCAGAGAATAATCTCACAATGAATCTGCAATCTGGACTCCTAAAAATTTTCTTCTTTTTTTTTTTTCTTTTCCCTTTTCTTTTCTTTTTTCTTTTTTTCTTTTCTCTTTCCTCTTGCTTAATACAAATTAATTATTTTTTTTTCTACTTTCTTTAGCAAATTAAGGGAAAGATTGCAAAATACAGAAGAGCCAAATAAGATCATATTAAAATGTCCCGACTTGCTATGCTTAATTTCTCAAGTGGCTCCATAAAATGTGGGAAATTCCAGCCTTCTAATAGTGTTGGGGATCAGACAGCTACAAAAGCTGAGCTGGGATGTGCTGCCGACCTTCTGGTCCTGGTGCAGCAAAAGCAGTGGGAGGGAGAAACTCAAGGCAAGAACAGAAGTGAAGACATCGTGGCTGGTCACTCTGACCCTCTGACGCTAACTGCTCTGACGGGGGAAGATGCAACAAATTTTTTGCTGGTGAAAGAGATAACAAGGACATTACTAGCATAAGAGGGACAATCAGAAGATTGTGTTCCTGAAGGGGACCAGGACAAGGGGCTCTGAGTGGAAAATTTTGTAGGAACGTAGTGACCTATAAACACTGGTGTGACAAATGGGCTTTGCTTTGCTGGCATGGCGGAGTCCGTGTCTGTCAATCCTCGTGTAATAGCGCTGTTTGTTATGTTTTTTTGAATTAAAAAAAAAAAAACAAAAAAAAAAAAAA
>VWYO01004204.1:127146-162546 GCA_013400275.1 Rhadina sibilatrix
CCCACACAATTGCTTTGTGCCTACAAAATTCATGATGTCATACGTCAAATAAACTCATTTGCTTTTACTGATGTTTTGGCACTAACTAGCTGTGTACTATGTTTAAGTACAACTCCAAGAACAAATGCAACCAACACTCCAGGTGGGAGACTAGAACTATTTTTTTTCTAAATTGGGGAATATTTATATGAAATACATTGATTAAATCCTGATATTGGATAATTCCAGGTATTGGTGGGCTCTGACTTCCATTTTATCCTCTCACTTTTTTTCCTACCTATCAGAAGAAACTCAAAGAGGAAATCATTTCAAGTTTTCAATTGCTACCCCAGAGACAGGTGTTTGAAATCCAGTAAAAATGACCGATGCCTTTTATAGAGAAGGTCAATATTTTATATCTGTACTTAGAAGCTCATAATAATTAAATGAGCCTTATTTCAAGATGCTGGTTAATGAGAATGTGCAAATTAACTGTGAGTTAGAGTGACATTCTCTCAGTGTTTTTATTATATCTACTCTTTACTGCTTGATATTTCTGTTGTAAATTAACACTGAAGGTATTTTTTTCAGCAGAAGTTTATGTGCTTCCATTTTCTAAAATTCAGGTTGAAGATCTTTTGGTAAAAATACAACTAGATTTTATTAGTTTTATACCTCAGTCCTTTAAGAAGCATCTTTATTCTCATAATGGGCTATACCTTCTTTATATTTATTCCCAGATCTCCAGCTTGGTTAGATCCATATAATTTCTTTATCTGAAAGGATACAGGTGAATGCAAAGTATCAAAAGATAATTCAGAAGGCTCAGGAGGAATGGGGTTTGCTGTATATGGAGGCTAACTTGAAGCAGTCCTCCTAATGCACAGTATTTACAAAGCTCCTTTCCAAGACACTAAAAATACTCTCCAAAATCCAAAATTCACATTGATGTCTCCTGTTTAGTCCATCTTATAGAATTTCTGAGAGAGAGTTTTAAAAATACCTGGGAATATTGGATAACACAGTTCCCATTTGCTTTAATCAGGCTCAAAACTTCATCCTTTAAAATCGTGCTCACTTGCATACACACAAAACATACTTCAACTTTTTGTAACAGAATTGTTTGTAACTACAGAACAGCTAACGTTATTAGAATTTAAAAAAAAATATATTTCTTTTTATATCTTCAAGAATGCTGCAATTTGATTTAGCAATTCGCCAATTTGCTTGAAAAATCTTTAGGTCATAATTAGTGAGATCAATATTTTAATGGAATAGCACCTTCCAAAGCATAATACTTCTCAGTTTACCTTGCATGTTTTATTCATATTTATTTGTTAAGGGAAAACTTTAAGTAAAAATCTCTTGATCTGTACCAAATGCATTAGCAGTAATAGAAAAAAGAAACTATGGCTTGTATAGCACTAATATCCTTAATAGCCTGATGATAAATACCACATTAAATTGTGATTCAGAGCAAAAGAAAATGGAATTTTCCAAGGCTGACTACAAAGGAATGCCTGTACTATAGTTACTGCATCAAAAGTGGGTTTTTTATTCTTGGCTGTTTTATATTATTCACAGCAATTCATCTCTAAAATGCAATTAAAACATTTGTATTTGTGAACTACAAATATATAGATTTTTCTACTCAAATGCCTCAGACTCAAAGCTGCTCAATCACAGTAACAGCCTAAATTAATATTTTTCATTCTCTCATTTTCTTTTCTTTGGAAAAGCAAAGTGCATCATGCCTTTTAATAAAAATAAATGGATTCTAAATATTTCGTGGCATTTCTAATCTAATGAAAGGACAAGGAAATAAATTGTCATGTTTTTTGTCATTTTTTGCAAAGCCTTTGAAATAAACTTGTTCAGTGTAGAGAGAGTAATGATGAAAAGCATATAATGAAAACCTCAGCTCTTTGACAGGTTTTCAAATACTTGTGTGGAAGAAAGGCAACTTCGACTGTGACAGTGCTGGGAAGATCAAAAGACACATTAGCAGTGAACAGAGCAGCATTACAAAAAAAGCAGAGACAGAAGGTTAGGAAATAATGGAGGAGGCTGTTGTCCTGATCTGTGCCACGCACGCAGAGACAGATTGCCAACCATGTAATCAAACCTGTAGCACATTCTGAATAAAAATTCCAGTGATTACAGAAATATGCTTCACAGGTGGGCCAGATTATTGACTGCAGATGGCACACTGATTTAGAACAGAAGTCATAAAACAATCTCTTTTTTTATTTTTTGCTTTCCCATAAGAAGAGGCACCAAGTGAAACATAGGTTTACTGGACAGTAAATGCCTCTCTTTTGGAGTCTAGCTATATTAGAGACATAAATCAATGCTGCAAAATTTGTGATCTATAGAACAGGTTGATATCATGTGGGGGAAAAATAATCTTAATTTGAATAAGTCTGATTCCTATTTCCCATTCCCTCTCACCCTCCAAACAAAAAACAACATATATCATGCGGTATTTAAAATCCAAAGGAAACAGAAACACAGTAAAATGTAAAGATTTGTAACTGAAAAAATAAGGAAAATTATCTGAAATGTCTTAATGGAAGTAGGAACTGGCTGTGCTGTTCATCAAATATTTGTTACGTAGTTTTATGTAGATATACAAAATAGAGAACAAGATTCAACAGTCACTAGCTTCTGTAAGACAAATTCGACATGGGCGCAGGGAAAAAATATTTCACAATGAGAGTGAAGAAACTAGAACTGTTTTCCCAGAAAGATTTAACACAGTGAATCTGTGTTCAGACAAATTTTGACAAATTAGTCTGAATACTGAATACTTCAAAGTTCAATGGGACGAGACCCTGAGCAAACTTCTTTGACTTTGTCATCATCCCTGCCTGAAGCAGGAGATTGGAAAAGATGACTGGAGTTTCCTTCTAAACTAAATTATGAGATTTTTGTGATTCTGTCACTCCATTTTTCAGTTCAGCTGTTCTACTGACAATATCTCAATGATTTTGTTCTGACATTTTTAGCTAAAGCACCTTTTTTTTCTAAACCTCAAACCAAAGGTATATTAATTTGTAAGCGGTGGCTGATTGCGATTTCTCTATTTCATCCTTCACTATTTGGCCAAAACATCAAGAATCTCCTTTATCTCCTTTACCACTGAATTTTAGTGCTCTTCTTTCAGTCCATTAGTCTGTTACCATTCACTTGCATTATTTTTCACTGCTGCATCTGTTTATTTATATTTTTCTTTAAAGTGCCCATACGGTTGTAATTCAGTTCATTTCACAGTATTTTTATAGTGCTTTTCATAACATTCCTTGTGAACATTCTACTGACCTACGGTTTCACACAATATGTTAATTACTAATGTACTAATGTAGAACATTATAATCTTCTACAGACAAGCTCTCCATTTACATTTACTCATGTTTTGAACTTACAGCAATGCTAAAGGAAAAAATGCAAATATATTTGAACATCATTTAACTATTGCAAGTTTGAGAAAATGCACCCTAACTATTATCCTGAATCCAGTGACATCAACAGATTTCCCACAGGATTTCATGCTTGTGATGACACTGTCATATCTAACAAAGCAGTAAAGCAACTGTTTTTTTATGTTTGGGCTGCATCACTAAAAATGACAAGGCCAATCTGTCTCCTATAAAATCTTTCCATGCAGATTTCTGCATTCTTTGTATTTTCTTTGTTTTTCTTTGTATTCATCTTGAATTGAGGTATGTAATGTCCCTCTTAGCTCCTTTCTCAGCTTTCTGAAGACAGTGTTCCTCAGAGAACTCTTCAGCTTAAATGCAAAGACATTGATCAGTGTGAAGCAGTTTTCTGGAGTCTTTTGAATGGAGTTATTTATTTCCTTTGGCAATCTGAGAAACATTGTTTTAAATGAAGGCATCCCAAAAAGAGCAGTGCAATTTGGACTTGGAGATTTCCACAGCTTAAACACATATCTTCATTCATTTGATCATTTCTGTAATTGCTGAATAAGATTTTTATATCCCTTTAGATATTAAACTCTAGGAAAATAGTTAATTCAGGTATTGTGCACTTTTCTGTTCTCCTATATGAATTTTTTTTCTCGACTCTGCTTTTATATTGACTTATTTAACTTGCATTTATTTACCTATTAACGTATTAAGTACTGCCACTTAGGAGATTTGGAAACAAGTATTAATTTGCAGCTTCTATAAATACTGAAACAGCATTTATTATCCTGACATAAAACTTAAAAATAGATCCCTAAGAAGCAATTAATTTTGTTGAAAGTAAGAGTGTCAATTACTGAAAAAAACCCCCAAAAATTCATTTTAATATTTCTAGAGCTTCCCTTAAAAATTTGGAAACGGAAACCTCATACATTGTGTTAAACTCATTGTGGTAAACTCTGTTACCTAAACTCTTACTTCCTAGGTATTAAAAACTAACATGTTACCTAAAGAGGAAGAAATTGTCTTTTTCACAAAACTTGAATTCAACATTCCTTAGAAATGTAGGGCCCTATCTCAAATTCTCATATTCTTCTGTGAAGTATTGAAAAATCAAAACTTCAGCTTAGTCTGACTTAGTGGGAAATGTTCTCTGCTTAACCCCTTCATTATGATATTGACAATAGAAGGATTTAATATTCTACAATTAGACATGTGAGAAAAAAATGGAGATTACCTTGCTCTGGTAGTAAAGCAGCTTCAGAAGATAAAAAAACCAAAGACATAAGACATTATAAAAACAATATGGTGAGAATTCAAAAGAACTTCCTACTTTTAAAAGAAAGCTTTTAAATTTTGTGCATAAACTGAGACTGCATTTCATGATTGAAAGTACTACAGTTGCTTTTTTCTTCACACCTGAATTGAATTGGTTTGGATTTACTATTCATTTTTTAATCCCAGAATCCTTTGAAAGCTATGTAAGCAGCAGTGGATTCAAACCCCATTGTTACTACACATAATATTATTATTATTATTTCTAAAAGCTGACTCCTGAACTAATTTTGTTTGACTGCAGCTTAAATCCATAACAAACACTTGGTACAGATGGGAAATTTAGCAGAGGTTACATAAGTAAGAATGCCCTTACCACCACCAGGGGAAGGAAACCTCAGCTTTCGCTTTCCAGTTAATATTTCATTGGCAATTTCTGTGCTTTGTTACCAATTTGCACATGAATGTATGTCATTCATAATTTAAAAGGAAAAAGAAAAACAAAAAAAAAAAACCTAACACAATCCTCCAAATAATTTGTGTGGCAAGAACCTTATCCAAAAATTTACATGCAAAATGTCAAAGGGTGACATACTGTATGGACTAAGACAAGATAAGTTTGTTAAGCCTTGAAAGCCCTAGCTATCCTATTTTTTGAACTAACTTACACAGGGAGGATGTGTTTGATATCTGAACTTCATTCAGAGTAAAACTAATCTGCTGTGTTTGCCAGGTGAGGGAAAAACAGTTGTCTTTTCAAGGACCTGAGAAGAGATTCCACTAAGGTGCTAAGAAAAAAGCTTCTAAATAAGTTATCCAAAAGGCAAGTTCTAAATATCTCCAGTACTTATCTGAAGACTAGGGCTCAGAGTAGGAAGTTATTTACCTTGATCATGAAGTAAAACATGGGGTTTTTTAATGATACTGAAGGCAACTTGGCAAGACTAATTCCATTAACTGCTCAAAGCTCTGGTTTCTTCACAGGGGGCCTGGGCCACATTGGCTGAACTTGAGCACTGGCACTGCTTGTTACTGAGAGGAGCCTTGCAGGATCTTGAACTGCTTTGACTTGTGTGTGCTAAACACAGTTCCAGAAAATGGATTAAGAAGTAATATCTGTGATTCATCTCTTATGTTTATTTGCATAATAGCATGAAAATGAGACTCAGCTTTGCAAGAGGCTATTTGGTTTCAATTCAAATGAGAGCGCTTTAACACAACAGTTAAAATGAGTTGTTTCCATTTTTCCAGTTGATTATTTTGAAGAGAGAGCATGCATATGTAAAAAAAAAGCCGAGTAAGCTTGCTTCTTTATGTCAAGTGTAGATTAATACTACAAATATGAAGGATACCTCCCTGCTCTCTAAGAGATTTTCTTTCTCATCTAGGAATTTTTACCAAAACACCAAGTTCTACTTTTGCTGCTTGTGAGATTTGCCACAAAACAAAATTATTTTTAAATTATTAACTCAAAGTTAGGAAACACTGAGCCTTCACGCATTTTTTTTTTTTTTTTTTTTGCCAAAAAAGGGAGTATCTTATTTTCAGCTTCAGGGAAGCAGGGTTTTGCTTCATAAAGCAGTGCCCTGAGACGTTCTCCAAGGACCTGAATGCTTAGACTCGAGGTGTTCATATTGCTTTTTGTGCCATATTGAACAAAAAGAAAGTCTAAGATAGCTTTGGCAGCCTACATTCAGTAGTTTGAAGTTTCACATATTAATTTCATATTAATTCTCATCCAGAATTTTAAAGTCTGTAGTAAGCTCCATATTCCTGTCAAGTTGCTTCCAGAGGCAAAATGAGCTCATTTCCATTTACTTCAGCTAACTCTACAGTCAATAAGCACAGTGTAGCTGATTCTGTGCTACAGCAGCTCTCTGCCAATCTCCTATCCGCACTTCATATAAAGCTTTGTGATTTCCACGGCAACTGAATCAGAATCTAGCTGAAAACTGAATTCCAGACCTGAGTGTAGAAAAAAACTTTCCAAATGCATAATAAGAAATTATGTCAAGATCTGAAGATCTATAACATAACTATCACTAATTTCATGAAGACATGGTATTTCTACAGAGTTCTAACATTGGAATTTTGGCATCAACTAGGCCCCTTTTTGCTTTAAACAATAACTACTCATGTGAGCTGATGTTAGCTTTGCAGAGGTTATAAAACGCTTTACCATATTCCCAGGCTTCTCTCTTGTCAAGAGTTTTGCTTGCCTTCATCATTCTTGTCTACACGTTTTCCCCAGAGAAGGAGAGTTTTGCCTTCCTGGGAATCATGAGTTCCTCCAAGATCTCCACTAAGAACTGTTTTTCAATTTGCCTTTTCTTCCTCCCTTCACAATAAGATTCAGATTTCTTTAGAGGTGGCTAAGGAAAATGCAGAGACTGGGGCATTCAATGATCATACTTGTCATATATAAAACAAATATTTCATTCAACAGAGGAGGAAGAAATGTCCACAAGAAAAAAAAGAGACCAGGCTCTCCATGTCTACAATGATCACCCGAGAAAATAGTGAGTTGACAGATTGTATTTCAGTTGCTCATTCATTTTCTTTTTTTTTTTCAGAAAGATCCCAAAAAAGCTTCTGCATGAGTTGTATGTGCATCCCATAAAGACCACAAAAATTCCAGAATCCTTCTTATTTAGGTAAATAAGATCTTAGGTAATATTGCTTTTGTTGCTTGAAATAGATGAGTGAAACAACTAAATATGCTATGGGATTTCTGCAAGACTAACAGTTTAACCAAATTCATACAGAAAACATATTTAACTATTTCCTATGCTGACTCCCCCAGAAGGTTTATTTTTATTTAATAGTTGTATTATCTCAAGAACTTCTATCTATGAAATATAATTCCTATTTTCTAAGCTATAACCCTCCTGTGGCCCCATAAAGGACAACTGCATGACCTAACAGGTCTTTTTGGTTGACAGCATACTTGAGAGTCTTTATAGACCATTTTCCTGTGCTGGTTTTCAGTATAAATGCCTGAAGTCACACAACTCTTTTCTACAGAAAATCTCACAAATGTTCTGTTTATGTTTTTAAATGAAAACCACACAAAAGTTTCAGCAGAATAATATCCCCAAAATCATTTAGCAATATTAGTTTTAAAAATGCTTTCCAAATTGGAAGATGAGCTTTCACCTTTTCAATAGAAGCAGATGTTTAGGATAGTGACCAGGGCTATAGAAGCACGAGATCAAGTCTGTATTTCACATGCGATCAGGCAGACCTGGTCATCTCATGGTATTTATTCCTAAAATTATATCTCTCTTAGCCCAAGCCCTAATCACCAAGCTGTAGGGTCTGTTGCTCATTAAATACAACAGAGTTTTGAAATATTTTTGGCACAAGAGAAGAAAGCACCACCAAAAATACTCAGTAAGTTACACACTGATTGTTTGCAAAAGCTATGATTATGCTTTGAAAAGCAAAATCTATCATTTCTCCAAACACAGAGAAGATACTGTTCAGATTTTGACCAAGGGCTTTTGCAAATTCCTATTTTGTTTTAAACTCAGTCAACAATGCACCCTTACAATGACTCATTGCAGTCTGAAGAAGGAAAATAAACAGCCCACTGAAAATCTAGTTAAATTAAAATTTCCATCAACAGCAAATGTTCTTATATCAAAATACTGAAAAAACATTTAAATTCAGTGCTTAAACTTACAAAGCTGTAATCTTCTGAATTTCTTGTATATTTTGGTTTTATTTTTATTGCTGTTGTTTTAAAACACTTCTTCTGGGAGCAAGTCTCAATGGGAAGGGAAAGCTGAAGGAAATTTCAAATAGTATATTAAATAGGGAAAGCAGATACTCATCTATTCCCTTAAGGAGCACTGTCAACACCAATAATAATAAAAGTAAATTCCAAACAGCCATTTCCTTCGCTCTATTTCTTAGTTCTTATTTTTATCTTTTTTTTTTTCCAGTATTCCTGAAAGTAGAAGAAAAGTTTTTACAAGCAGAGGAAGGAAAAACAACCCATGCACAAATCCATGTCAAGTCAGTGGGGGTCAGCAGATGCAGAGAACAGTCCTGCTTATCATCCTGCAGAATCAGGAAGATTCTTATTTCCTCTCTTGTATTCTAATTGACAGAAATATTTTATCAGATGCATCTGTTCTATTTGTGATTTGCAGACAGAAAGCATAACCTGTTCTGCCTATTTATGTACTCTACCATCTGACCATATCTGAAGAATTCTAAATTTCTTCCGTTACCTTACATGCAGGTGCCATGATTAGAACACCTCTTCAGTCACCATGTGACTGGATCTCTTAATTTAGTTGCAGTTTTTGGGTGGGGTTTGTTTCTCTATTTGAGAGCTTTGTTTGTTTGTTTTTCTAACATACAAATAAATAAATGGAAATATATGCAGCACTTATACACCTTAGTCCACTAATTATTTAAGATGTGTCTAGGTAAGTCCTGATGAAAGCTAAAGTTTTTGTAATTATTTACCAACATATAGTTCCACATTGCACCTGATATAACTCAAGTATGGCATTCCATTCTGTTTGCACTTCTTTCAAACACACATAACCAAGAAGTTCTTACAATTTAGTATCTAAAGTAATTTTGCTTTATCAGTTAACATTCACCTTGTCAGGAACTCAGCAACCTGTACAACACAAAAATGCTGATTCAAACCCAATTTTTTACTTCCTCTATTCCTTTTCATTTAAGCATGCGAGGCAGAATTGCCTTTTAGAATTATGCTTTTTTCCTTATAATTTTTAGGCACTGGAAGAACTTCTTAACTTTTATTTGGATTACACAGAGATGACTCGAAAGGTCTTCTTGCAAACCTTTCCACATACTCTCAACTGTAGGCATACAAATCTGTTATACTGGGGTCCTTAGAGCTCCCATAAAGACCAGAAGATAATTTTGCACATGAACAGCAAATCAAATTACACAAACAAAACACCTTTACATTCAATTACTTCAGCTGCTTTTCCTACAAAATTGTACAGGTACTTCAAAAGAAGTCATGTGAAGAATACAATCTGAATAAAAATTAAATATTAAAATGGAAAATTATTTTTAAAGGAAACTAGTTAAAATAGCACAATCAGGAATTACAGGGGCAATATTCCAAAGTTCAAATAAATGCAACCAAAAATACTACATTCTGCAGTAGAACAGTTATGTCAATATTGTCTGTTAAGCACAAGCTTTTATATTAATTATGGAAATACAAAGACAAAAAAAAAAAAAACAGAGAGAGAGAAGGAGTCTTACATTACCTTCTTAACACTAAAACAGAAAATGAAAGAGAGATCAGCTTTCATTTTTGATTTATGTCTTAAAATGCTTTAATGGATCTGTGTCAGAATTTGGTATTAATCCAGTTTTTATACCATTATAACTTTAGTATAAGACAATAGTCCTTGAGTTGTTCAAGATAACAGTAAACAAAAAGTCAGGATAATGTACCAACATGCATTATATTTACTGCTTTTCCTCCTCTGATTTTTTTGAGTAGTGAATTCTACACATGTGCACCACTTACTGCTCACACCACTAAGATAAAACCAAGAGGCTTCAGCAGGTCTCTTCACAGGCTGTAACAGTCCTTTGAGCTATAACAAGCCTATTTTATTTTTGAACTCAGTATCAGAGGCTTTGATATAAATCTAGATAGGCTAGATAGACTGCAGCAGACTGTGGAAGGCTTTGGAGGATTCTTGGGAATTTACTGAGCATTCACTCACAGCCATTTTGTCCCACTGCAGTCACATGTGCAATCTGATTACTGATTGTAATGAAGGAAAAATTTCTTTTTAATGTTTAACAGATGTTTTGTGGTTTTATCTTCATTAGTACCCCCAGGCTATCTTAAATTATGGAGATTTCTCTTGCAGTCTAAGACTGAAAGATACTTAATGCTCTTTACCATCACAACACTTTATTTAGCAATAGGTTAGATCTTGAGCTTGGGATTTCTGTGTTGAGTAATATTTACAACCACAAAGAGCAACAATGTTGTTTTTCTCATTGAGAAGTTCTGTTTCCATCTAGAAGTGCTCAAATTGTCTTGTTTAATACATATATCACATTTCTACTTCTAGTGAAACTATTTTCTACTTCCTCTACTATACATTTATAAGAATAGCAGTCTATCAAATTTTTGTTTCCTTTTTGTAGGAACTCATGCACAAAGATAAATAATTCACACTTGCTAGCCAGTGGCATTGCATGGCAAATCTCCCTCCATCCTCTCACAGCCACAGTGCAGACATAATCTATTATTAGAACATACCATTTCACAAAAAAAAATCCATAGCAAAATTTATAAAAATTAATGAAGATTGTCAGTCTGTAAAGTTTAACCTAAATCTTAAGGTCCAACACTCTGAGAAAATGAAGGACAAGTAGAAATGTGTTGCTTTACTCTATCTTTAGTGACATAACCAGGTTTTTTCCAAAAGTGATTTTATCTATGAAGGATAAAACCAGAATAAGATAACTTATTGCACATGGCGCTGCTCTCAAAGACTATCAGTGCCAGCAGAACACAAGGGCATCTTAAAGTGAAAATGGTTAACCAGGTAATCAACAAATTGCACCAATGGAATCCCTTTAACTTGCAGCTACTTTATCTTCTTTTCCTACAAAATTCTACCAACACTTTGAAAAGGAACAGAGTAATCAATTGTGAATGAGAACTAAAACTACGGAAAAGGAAATTAAAACCCAAAAAGTTTACAAAAATGGCATCAGGAGCCACAGGATTGTACTACCACCAATACTAAAAAACCCAATAGTGTTCCTAATAAATTGTCTGGTTTATCACAAGATTAGTTAATGCAAATTTCACAGACAGGAATTTCAAGCTAAAATTAAAAATCCTGTATAACAGTCAGTTTTTCTGTATTTTCACTGGTGAATGAGGAACATCACGAACAATACAAAACCATCAACTAATTAAGAGTGAAGAAAATAAGAACACAAACATCAGTCTAGACAAGAATCCAAGACATTATGGGGAAGGCCTTGTTCCATACAGAAATAAATAAAACCACCAGTAACCAACCTAAGGACAAATCTCAGTTTGATTTTTGCACTTAGAATATCTGTTATTTTAGAGTGGGTTTTTCTTTTGGATTGGAGAGGAGTTTCCTTGCTATTGGCTTCTGCTAAGGGTTTCTGTTGCTCCTAAATCCTGTAGGAACAATATTTCACCCTTCTCCATTGCAGACTAGGTTTGCATAAGAATAGAAAAACAGCTCTCTAACCCATGTGAAAAAGGACTGGAAAATTTGAAGAGCAAACAGACAAAGTGGTTTGGACATTTCAATGTATCTGCAGATCCATATGGGAAATTTTAATTACTGTAAAGCCTGGCAAAATGTGTTTCCAGAACATGTGATGCTACAAATTTGCACCTGTCAACATTTATTACATTTGGCATATTCAAAAAACAAACAAACAAACAAACAAAAAACAGGCACAACTTAGATAAGCAGTTTGTCAAAGTTTATCTGTGAAAAGACATATTGTTTGATCGAAGAATTTATTCAGTAATTCATGCGTATAGTTTTTGAGGTAAGTAAGACATCTTCAACGATATTCCAATATTTGGAATTACCACGGGGCTGAATTTTTCATTTATCTATACTTCAGTAGTTCACATTGGTGAAAAAAATGTGAGTTATCTCTTAAACTATCCCCTAAATGTAGGCAATGGAATCAGTTTTCATTGCATATCTGAAAGTTTGGGGAAAAATTAGCCCTTCTGTCACAAATACCATATGACTATACCATTGTTAATACTATTAGAGGATCAGATTTTCAATGGAGGTGGGCTATGATTATACAAACAGCTGAGCTGCAAATGCACACGTAGCTGTACTGACTTCAGGGGAACTTTTCCCAAGAACATGTACGTGTCTTTGCAAAATATTTTACGTTTACGAGAAACTCGTGTGTTTTGTGAATGTGACCTGAGGAACACCATCACAATCATATCAGTGCTTTCCTCTCACTATATCTTCTCTCAGGTGACAAGATACAGCAGCAAGGGAACTCTGATTGTTCTAGGAGTAGCAGCAGGATAACCAAATATTTTCTGCCAGCTACACTTAGAAATGCTATAGTACCAGTAGAATTTCAATAGCATTTCCTTGAAGGAGAGCACTAGTCCCAGAAGTAGCATGAAACTAAAAAGAAAAGGGGGAAAGCTCAACCTCTTCACAGCTAATATTTTCAGGTCTGTGCAATCTTATGGGTACTTCCCTATTTTCTTGTGCATTTTTCATAGTACCCTATACTTGTTTCACACTCCCAAAATGCTCTGCATAATCAGAAAGAAAAATGGTTTTTCATGTATGCCTAAATTTAAATGAATTACACTTTTTCTTTCTTCCCACCCTCCTCCTCTGCCTTTACCAATTCTTCATTCTTTCCAAAAAAACTTTTAAAAGTAGCTACAACCAAGAACTTTACCTATGCCTCATTTCTAGGCTTAGCTGTAAATACAGCAGATCACCAGAAAGAGGCAAAGAACTGGATTTTAAAACTGCCTTAATAGATTTTGAATCCATTTACGTGAACATTTGCTTCAACCATTTATACAAAGTATTCAGAATATTATTTGTAAAAGTGCCACACTTTCTATGGAAAATGTGTTCTGCAAATATATCCAACAGTGCTTTTAAGAAGACAACTCTACGGCATATTAAAACACATGAATGCAAGAAACAAGAGGCTGTAGCAGTAGACTACAATCTCATTATCTGTGAAGTCCCCTGTGATAATATGGCCACTCTTCTCATTCTGCTGAATCACTTCTGGATTTGTGTAGCTCATCAAGATCATCGTGCTCTGAAACATGAGTAGAAGCACTTAATTCATAATTCGAGTCTTAATCTGTCACTTCTTAATGCTCCTTATGAACATTTTTCCTCCCTGTTTAAATTGTAGAGAAAGGTATTTTGTCTTTTTTTTTTTTTTTCCCCCGCAACTTCTCCATTCTTCCATTTGGTGTACATTAAATATTTGTGTAGTGATGCCATACATGATTTGAGTCAGTGTCTGCTGAACTGTTATATGGCTCACTGATATTCCCAAATGGGACAGATTTTCTGTTATCCTGAAACACACAAACACAGGAGACACTATGTGTGGTTGTAAGTGCCAAATCTGGCTGTAGGGGCCATGTGAGGGCAGCAAGACATTCACAGACACTTTAAAATAAAATTGTTTTAAGAGGGTTATTTTAAAATGTTACACTGGATAATAAAAAGAAACAAAAGGAAAAAATATATTTTATCAGTCTGAATGTAAGCTGTGAAAGAGCTGCTACTGTATTAATTTTTTCCTTGGGGAATTTATAGTCCACTTCAGTATTTATATAGTTGAATTAAAAAAAAAAAAACAAAAAAAACAAAAAAAACCCCAAAACTAAACCAAAAAACCAAACCAAACAAAAAACCACAAACAAACAAACACACACACACACACACACACACAAAAACAAACAAACAAAAAGCCACCACAAGTCATGGAGAGCAAAGATTTCTTGTCTGAGAAAATTACCCTGTTTTGGATGTTACATTTAATTGAGAATTTGCTTTATATAATATTGTTTTGTTGTTACATGACTGTGAGTGGTTGCAAAACCTTGGTGCTGTGTTAAGTTTAATTCTCAAGCTAATGTTTCTGGATTTTTTCAAGACTTTCAATGGTGCCTGGTGATTTTGCCTCCCCAGGTTGCAGTTCTTGGGGTGACACAACTTGTCTTTCATGGCATACTAAGACATTTCTGAAAATTTGCTCCTTTAAGTGTCTCAAAAACCAAAGAATTAATCATTTCAAATTAACTACCAATTTAAAAATTCCTATCTATAACATATTGTTGATTTTAACATGTAATCAAATAAAATCCTTTTAAAGTACTAGGTGTTAAATTCAAAAAGGTCCTTTGAAAACACGTGGCATGAATGAAACAGTGTTTGTCTCTTTCAGGAAATAGCTAGTGTCCATAAAGGATATCAACTTTATTATTCTTTTCTCAAACATAATGTAATTCCACAAGCTTGCAGCTCCCATTGGAGTTGGCATATACCTGACTTTAGCCTGAGGGTAGCAATGCATTTTACGTGTTGACGGCAGCCACAGGATACAAACAGAAATGAAAACAGTTCTGCATCTTAGGATACACAGTTCAACATTGATATCAGTGGTCACTGTGTATCTCAAAGCCTTTCATCAAAAATATGTCACACCCTTTTTAGATACCAACAAGCAAGACAAGAGCAGCTGTCCATCCATCTTCGCAGTTTGTGATTTGCGTTTGGTAAATATGAAAATTGAGGGAGAATAAAAGCCCTCAAAGACTGTTTTACATTTCTTCAACTTAGGCTGGATTTCTTTTTGTGTTCCTTTTGCTACCAGCAATCCCTGCACCCCTCTCATTACTCTTTTTTCTCAGTAGTATTTTGCAGAGAAACGGTGGGACATGGAAGTCTGTACGTAATCCACCATTTGTGTGGTGGGCATTTATATCTACAGGACACTAAGGAGCCTGAGGCATCTGGGTTCACTTTGGGGTGGCAGGAGGCCAAATTCCTCATGCAGAAAGGCCAATTTCCTCACAAGGAAGGTTGCAAGGCTGGGGGCCCACCTGCTTCCAAGCTCTTCATCTCCCCTTCTTCCTTCCATGCCGCTGCAACCTCACATACCTTTACACCCTAGCCAGGTCCATCTTGCTATAAACAGTTTTAGCAGAAAAATCTCCCTAATCAGAATGATTTTTATGTATCTAAAGTTGTTATCTATTTTCTTGCCCTGACTCAGCAGTCACTGGCACATCACGCTTCAATGCAGTCTGTGAGTTAGAAGATAAAAATGCCATAAAACAAAGACATTACTACACTTGAAAGCTTCCTGATTTGTACATCTGGCAAGGTCACTTCTGCTTTAAAAGCCTGACCTAGCATCCTTGAAGTCAATGCTGTTCCCCTGTTCTTGACTTCACTGGCAGCAATCAAGATTAAGCTTTCATGAAGGTTGTTGTTTGCCAATGTCACACAGCTTAATAAACTTAGTGAAGTTAATTTGATATTCAATAGATGTCTGGGGTCATGCTGCATCTCTAAGTAAAGTTGTGGTGTGTTACAAGCTGCTTCTTGGACATACTTTCCCTTAATTTTTTTTTCCTAATTATTATTCATTTTTAAGAGTATGGTTCCTATCTTTTTAAATTCAGTAACAGAAAGCAAAGTAGTCAAATCAATGCACAAGGCGTAAGTTCTGAAACATTAATGGAGATATACAAGTGCCATAAGGAGTAATTTTTAATACTTTTCCAGAAAGTTTCTCTGTTTTCAGAGTTCATGGGAGAGTGGAGAAACATAAAATTTTCAAAGGCGATATTTTTACAAAGATGCTTTTAAGTGCACGTAAGCAGCTCTTCTGAAGTAAAAATACCATATGTCAGCATAGGCTTGTATTAACATCACTGAGCAAAAAAAAAAAAAAAAAAATATAAAATAAATCCAAAACTCAGTTTCTCACTCTCTTCATTAACAACAATATCACTTTATGAAAAAGTCTTCGTGCAATTCAGCTGAAACTTGTTCAGCACCAAGGTTTTGATCCAGTACAGTACTACTTAGTGAGAAGTCCACTAAACCTGGGAGAAATCTGTATTCAATTAAATCTTTTACTAGATTGTAAACCTAAACCATGCAGAAAAATGGCAGAATTGAGTATTTGCTGCTATCAGCATGAAAAAAAATTGCAACACCATCTCAGCACTTGCAAGTATAAAATGTGCTGGGATATCAAAAAGAGGAAAGCCACTAGCAAGGTGAAGAGATGCTTTATTTGGAACTTTGAGGGTGGTGAAAGATAGGCTCACTTGTACAATTACAAGTCCAGCAGATTACTTTCTTTCTGGCATATTTTGTTGGGTTTTATTTTAATTACAAATTTTCTTACATTGCGTACAATGTGATTTCAATGAACAAATGCAGTTACTCTCAAATATTTTTAGAGTAATTCCCTCTCTCTAGATACATTTAGCACTTGCAAAATGGACTCTCCTGTCTGCACTCAAGAATATTGTACTTTATCCACAAAATAGAGCAGAATAATGTAGATTATCCCTTCAGTGTCCCCTTAAAGGGCTTCTATTTAATATATTGAAAAAAACCAAAGGCAATGATTTTTTTAATGTACAATATATTCAGCATATGAAATACTTTTGAAAGTATCAAGTTGTTTAACAGAAATTCTAAATGAGTACAAATGTTTCTAGGTAAGCCTGTTCTCACAGGACCACCTGAGACAAAAATATGTAATATATTACATTGTTAATTACATGACAATCCAAAACTGAGAAAGTTCTACTTTCTGATTAATCCTTAAAAAAAACCCACCAAAAGAAATCCCATCAATTTTCTGCTTAATATGGCTTTTTGTATGTAGTGCTAAAGTAAAAGACACCATTTGAACACAAAAAAGAGAGAATACAGAATATTTTCATAATTTATAACATTTCATGATGTAGCAAGAAATCTGAGTTGTTTGTTAATCTTCATGGTAATAAAAAGTTGCAATGTAGTTAGTTGTTCTTTAAGACAAATATTTGTAAAACAGATGCCTATAACAATATTTCAGCCTCTTCAGAATATTTCAGCAAAAACATTGACGCAAGATATTTCAACACATTTTGACAGCTTTGGGTTTAGACTACATTTTGTGTGAACTTACAGTTTGCTTAAAGTTTATTGCACAGTGCTACTAGAGTACAAGCAGCCAATTTGCACTTACAGTGCAATGGCTGGAGTTCAACTCGTTAGTAAAAAAAAGGCACAGAAAGGCCTCTGTCATCATCAACAACTAGTGTGGATGCCTGAAGCTGGAATTCAGAGTTAAGCAATCAGAAATAGAGGCACATGGATATTTCAGGGCTGGAACCTACAAAAAGAAAAAAAACCTGAACAACTGAATGAAGGAATGACTTTGGCTCAGTTCTGAAGGTCATTGCTAACAAGCTCTCTAAGTATGTTCCATCAGCTGTAAAACAATAAAAAGAGATTCACCCCAAAATAACTGCTGCAGCAGAAAAGTGACCAAAGCAGTGATGTCACAAATCAGCCGGTAGAACCATAGAGGTAAATGTTCAAAAACAAGATGGTTGTGTGATGGATGATCTCCATCTGACAGAAAAGTGGTGATGCAAGAAGTGGCTTGCAGTATACAGAACTAAGTGATTTAGTAAATGGATGCAATATACATGTAGCCATACATGCTAATATATATTTATAAATATATTGTTGTTGCTTTATTGCATGACACATGGTAGAGCTTGACACACCAACATCCTCAGAGTCACCCTACACTTGGACTTCAGGTTTCTTATTATTGCTGAAAAATTTTGAGACATTTCCAGAGAACATTTTTTTCTGTTTGCCCAGACTACATTTTCCTGGCAGCTCTTTTTGTGTTATTATTGGTGAACAGTTGGAATTCCAGTTTATTCATTCCAGTAATACCTCAAGAAGTAGATTTGCAACAGCACTGTGTCCTTGCACAACACATTTCTCAGAAAGGCCAGCTGCAAATAATAGTTTTGAAAGTAACTTTGATTTTGCACTGCCACATGTATTCAGGTCAGTGAAGATATGCCTGAATTATGTGGCTACATCAGATCAGTTTGAAGTCATTCATTCCCACTGGACTTTCTGCTGTGTACTTACAGTATGTCTCTAATACATTATTTAAATTGTAGTGTCTAGAAATTCCAGCATGTCCAGGGCTATATAATATCTCTAGATTTATCCTATCTGGTATGAAAGCTTTTGCCACATTTGATGGCTACTGTGCTTCTGCTCTATCTTATACAAGGACAACCTACCATTGCATGACAC
Organism: Rhadina sibilatrix; assembly: GCA_013400275.1. Classification (NCBI taxonomy): domain Eukaryota; kingdom Metazoa; phylum Chordata; class Aves; order Passeriformes; family Phylloscopidae; genus Rhadina; species Rhadina sibilatrix. Next base: position 145,730 of record VWYO01004204.1, read on the forward strand.
CATTCTCCTACACATGGGGAATAAGTCCAGAATTAACTTTTCAAATTTCAATATTTAAGCGTCTTTCTTGGCCTAACTTTAGCAAAATTACAAAATATGCTTTCCAGCTTTTTTCCCATTGTTTTCACTTAACAGCAGGGACATTTTCCTCCTTTGAAATACAGTTTCTTCATCAACAGCTCTTGCAATGCTGTTTAAATAGCAGCTAGCTTTGCTTCATAGTATTCTTTTTCTGAATTTTATGCTACTCCTAATTTGTTTGTTTTAATTTCTTACATTTTCTTACATTATTTTTCTTCCATCATTTGGATGGTTAATTCTATTGCCTTGCCCTTCTCTGCTGCAATTAAAACCCCCCAACACCTACTGTACATCTCAGATGAGCACACCTGGAAGCAGTCACTTCAAAGAAACCCCATCATCAATGAAGTCAGAGCAGCTGAGTCTAGCAATGTAAATAGAAACAGAGCATATGTATATACACCAAAAAACAAAAACAACCCCCCGATCACAATCCTTTCACGTATTCAGCACGGCAATATGTTTGAATAAAAAAGACCATTAGCATTTCATCACTAATGTTGTCAAAGCCTTTCATGGGAAACAAGCCTAGAAGAGTTTCTGTGCAGCAACCATACCAGTAGAGCTGGGAAAATAATTATTGGATGCTGCTGATCTTGAAATTGCAAGCAAGGGAACAGGACGCGACAGAATGATTGATTTTCTTTATTAATAGTGTCATAGATATTGTTTTAATGCATCTTATCTTTATCCTAACCTTGGGATGTAGTGCAGTATTCACAAAAAGCATTCAGTGTAACTGTATCATAAAACGTGTATTATATTAGTGACATGTAAGGTCAAGTACTAAAGATGCATGGTATAATAACATAGCCAATATATCAGAAGACAAGTTAATGTATGCCTTTTATTTTTGTCTACACTGTTTCATAAAACCAATTTTCATTTTTCATGCACATGATGAATTTCATGTTAGAACAGCATTCTGACAACATTTAGGAGCATCTCTTCTTATTTTCTGTGAATTAGGGAAAAATGATTACTTCATTTAAAAATATAATTCTTCACTGCAAGTGCTAATATTCATAAGATATGTTCAACTATTACTTATTTAAACTGTGTCCTGACCAAAAAAAGATGCTATGTATGTTTCCCTCAAGAAATTGGGGTTTATTGCAAATTATTTCTTCAAAACTACTAATAAATGACTACTGTTTACTGCTGTAATACTCTGTGGAATATCTGTCTTAGCAGAACAGAGTGCCTCAGTCTTCAATACATCTCAGCTTTGTGCGTGTTGCTCTGAAAATAACAGCAAGACAATTTCATGCCACTTCCTGGATCTCAGAACAGTCTGTAGTGCAGCCACTGGTGCCATGGATAAGAACTGGCAATGCAGCTCCACAGAGTTTTTCCCTGGGCAGCTTGTGTGGCAGGCATTGGCCTTCTCTTCCTCTGAAACACGAAGTTTTATCCAACTTCACCTACATGTTTCAATGAATTATAAATTAAGAAAAAGAGTTATTTTACCCAACATGAAAGACATACAGACATAACTTCTCTAATAATTACAGGAAGATGGCAAGACCAAGGACTCACTATGGTCCAAGTGTAAAACTGAACTCTCAATTTTGAGATATGGCAACTATCTACCTTTTACTTCAGATGTCTTCCTTGTGAAATGGAGTGTGAGTGACCTATCAGAGTCATTCTGAAGAACTAGATTAAGGAGAACCTGTGGGTCAAGAGGAATTATACATATCTGGGACACTACAGACAGATCAAAGAGTCCTCAAAAGAATTAACATACTCTACTCGATGCCACAGAAGTCAAATCCTGACTACTTAAGTGTAGAATAAAAATATTTTAATAAATTAAAAAGTTTATACCACTAACTTTCTAGTCCAAATGCAATTCTTTTCTAGTATTACTACAGAATTTATTTAGACTTGGAAATACACTGCTGCTTTCCTCCCCTAATCCTTTTCTCTTTTAATTTATCTTGGAGTCAGAGAAAATAAAGGCACCAAAGATGTTCATCCACTGTAGAGCAGAGGTAATTTGTAAACTTTTATTTTTCAGCGCCACCATTCTTAGAGACTTTTGTAAACACATATGGTGAGCACAACAGGATTTAAGATCTCTCATACTGCGCCCTTTGAATCAGTACTGTAGGAATGGGAACAATTTCTAGGGTAAGGTTCTTAAGGAACATAAATATTTCACAGCACCAAAATAGTACGTCATACTGCCATCTCCTCACTTCTTGTTAAGGATAAAATCAGAATTAAAACCTCTTTCTAAAAATCCAAAAAGGCTGTTAGAGTTTACTGTATTCTTTGTAAGTTTTATAAAATTAATTTCTTTCTCTCTCCTTTTTTCTTTTTTTTTTTTTTTTTCCAAAACACCTCTTTTCCTAAAATTCTGCAATATTACTGCAGAAATTCTTACACAGGATACTAAACTTATCTCTCAACTTCTTGGAAAGAGATGCTGGTCTGTTCACCACAACATATGCATAACTAAGAAATGTTTAACTTAAATCAGTGCAATTTCACTCAGAGAACTGTCTGAAGACCAGACTGAGCTCTTGACCTTGTTCCATCCACATTCTGAGTAAATAAAACATTATGTAAACAAAGTAGGGGAAAAGAAATACTGTCCCTCAATACTACATCCATGTGAATAAACATGTGAACTTACAGAATGCATAGTTACACACTGGTAAAATTTCAAAGGTATTTGCTTTGTTCTGTTTTGCTTGGGTTTGGCTTCTACCCATTGAATTGACACTACTTCTACAGCACAAAAATTAATCCAGTTGAACAACATTCAACTTCCTAGGGCATAAATATCTGAATAGAAACTCTATTAGATATTGTATTTATTTATTTTTCAACAAGAAAACATTAAGTCTTAAAACTGCTTGCTACTCAAAAGAATAAATGTGACACCAAAAGACTATTTGACATTTGGCTCACACTTATTGCTGAGTCATTGGAGGTGAAAAACTGAGGTGGTGAGAAATTTCACTTTCTTCACAGAAATTCCAAAGATAGCTTCTATGTTCTGAAATTATTATAAAGACTATATATTTCTAAATGTCTTATTACAGAGCAGTGGGAAAGGACTTGGTTCTCAGACCTGAGTTCCTGTCAGACCTCTCCACGTGCAGATCTGAGGAGCTTTTACTCTGGCTAATACATCAGGCTCCCAGCTTCACACAGGCAAGCTGATAGTATGGAAAATGAAACCCTCTTTTTTTCTACCCATAAAAAACTCCCAGATATGGAGGCCCAGGGGCAAGGCCCTGCACAGCACCCAGGAGCATACATGTTGCTCATTTTGGCAGCAAAGACTAGATTATCTGAGACAGATAATGACCTTAAATGTATTTTCCAGTGTGAATCTGTTCCACATGAATAAGTGGCATTTATGATCCCTACCCATGCATTTTAAGTAAAACAAAACAAAACAACAAAAAAAAACCCTAAAACCAACAAACAAACAAACAAAACCAAACAAAAACAAACAAAAAACCCCACCAACCCAGAATGCTGAGAATCTCTGGTTGTTTCCTTTTGCACTTATTTGCATGCTCATGTGTGTCTCTAAGAGAAGGAGGCAATGTTGCTCTAAATGTTTCCTCATTGACAAAGGATACAGTGCCAAGCTGAATAAACATCTACCACCCTCTAGCAGGGACACTCTAAAACCAGTTTAACCTGGAATAATTGAGATTATAATTGCTAGTTAAAATAATTATAATAATAATAAAAAATGGTCCTCAGAAGCAACTGGCACTAAACATACTATGCTTAGTTGTACATCAGTCACACATAGCCCTAGTTGTCAATTGTCAGGGCTGTGATAGGAACTCTGAAAGGTAACAACTGTTAGAATGTTCTTACTCTTCTGGATAACCTAAAAAAATATATAATCAGGTATTTTGTTTGACCTTATGGATCTGAAATATATACAGATAAATAAAGAATGGGACAAACCTTCCTTGTCCCTCCTATAGCCTAATTTTCAGCTACATAAAGGAAATCATATACATGACAGAACTCCAAAACCCATTGAGAAAACTTCTTAGTCATTTAATACCCATTCATGTTTAAAATAGCCAGTCTACAGCACAAGCTATAGAGACAATCATAAAACAGGAAACATGTACAAGAAAAACATTAGAAAGTGTGAATAGATGAGCAACTTGCTGCAGAGCAGGAAAGCAGATGACAGAGTAACACAGGTCTCAGTATTGAGAACGCCTTTGTTCATTTTTATGTATAAGGTGATCTGGAAGAAGTACAGTATGACAAGGTGATAAAGCAAACAAGAGCAAATGCAAGTTCTGAAGCAGGGGAGTACCCCAGAAAAGAGAAAACAAACACAAAGAAAACACCCCCAAGGCCTGGAAGCGTGGCCAGGGACAAAAATGTTTCAAATAGGCTAGTGATTAGGGAAATTGCTGTATGAACATTAACACCCACTGCAGTTTAGTAGTTCAAGATGGATGTCAAAGTGAAGAAGAAAGTAAAGCTATGCTGTGGCATGTACCTTTTATTCTGATCACAGAAACCTTTTATTTCCTTTTTATCTATGCTTAGCACTACCTTACATTTTTCTTCCTCTTTTACCTACACACTGTCTTCCTCAATATCTGAAACTGTCAAAGTGTTCTTCAATGATCTGTATTCATTTTAAAAGAAATAAAACCTTTTGTAATAGTTTGTAAAAAAAAGAGCAAGCCTCCTAAGTTAAAATATTTCAACCATTTATTCTTGAATATAGTTAAGTGCATGTTTATGCACTTCTAATTTCTTAGTTGTCATACAGTGCTTCCTGCAACAATATTTATTCTATGTACTGTCTTAGACCTCAGTAATGTGTGTATTTGTGGACTGTTGACTGCAGAAGCCATTCTCAGAACCCAGCTTTTCCATGTCCAATCTTAATGATCTATAAAATCTATAAAACTGTGTTATTAATTACACTAAACATATTACTTTATAAATATAATACATTATATAATATTATGCATTGTTATATATAATATAATATTGCACAGAACAATATTTTATAATACAACATATTGTATAATATTAATATATAATTATATAATAAAATGTAATAATAATATAATTAATTATATTAAGTTGAGGTGCTATCAGCAAGCCTTCTACCACTTGCAGTTAATTCACATTGAGCTACATTTCTTATTTTGCCAGTTATTTCTTGAATGCAATGATCTTTTGTATATTCTCTTTCAAGATCCATTGAGGATCTTTTCTTTTCCAAGTAAGTGCCAGAAAACAAAATTCCATCCTTCTTTGGAAAGAGAACACATGAAACGTGTGCTACACTGCTGCCATTCATTATTTTCTTTAATGTTTTAAAGAAACATTGCCCTTGAGTGTTAATTGCATTTCCATTAAGAAACATGCACAACTCACCATTATCCCTGCCAGCCATTAGCTGCCATGATCAGAAAAGAAGACTAAAGCTAGTTATAGCATCTTAAAAACAGTGGAACATTGCCACAGCCAAATTAGCTGATAAGGAAAGTAATTTTAACTTGGAAGACAGCATTTTTTTTTTTTTTGTATGGAATGGATGACACAAGTGTGATCAGATTCTGATGTTGATCAGTTGTTCTCCATTCATATTTATTTGCAGTGGCGTCATAAAAACCTCATTTGAAGATGCAACAGTTTATATTAGAAAAGAACTGGACTGAGGTCCTAGTAGACTTGGATTCTAGAGCCTAGAACTATGTCTTGGTCTTTTACGTATTTCTATTTTAAAGAAATAAAATCTTCAAAAACCCATTGTAACTATAGGAAACACAAAGAATGAACTCTAGTCTGCAAACTGTCTGAAACAATACCAAAAAGAAGACACAGGGGAATGAGTTTCTCCATTAAAAAAAAAAAAAAAAAAAATCACAGACTGCTAATTCAAATACCGAATTTCTTATTGCATTGATGGAACAGGGAGAAGGAAAAGAAGAAGGAACAAGGCAGAAGTTTCCAGATGCACAAACACACATTTCATTTTCAAAATAAAAAGGGTTTCATCACTCACACAGGTACCAAAGACTGAGTAAAGGAATCTGTCATGCCCCTTTTCCTCCCATCAAAGGTTGTTAGAATGTCCATAGCCATGATGCTTTCTCTGGTGGTCAACTTGTGGCTACTCCTAGCCCAAACAACTGAAGAACAGTACAACTCCTGGATTGCTTATATTGCTTTAACACCATGAACAGACACCTAAATGCTGTTTACTTCAGCTCACACCAACACTGGATGCATGAGATAAGTTATATATGAACGGGCTGAGTCCTACCTTAAGCTCTTACTACTAGGGAAGCTTAGCTGACAATTTTTAATCTGTCTTTTGAGATGTAAGACTAATAGGCTAGATTTTTATATTTTCATACATTTAGTTCTTTTTAGGTAAAAAAAAAAAAAAAAAAAAAACCACAAACCACTAGACACCAAAAAGTAAGAAGAAATAGAGCAAGAGCTATCAGTCCTTTTTATCTGATTAGACTAGAAGACCAATGGGAAAAAGGGCAGAAGGCAGTGTTGGTTTCAGCGCTGTTTGCTCACTCTTACTCTTAAATAAGTTTCAAAGAACAATGCAGAGTTAAAGTAATTCAGCAGTGCAGACATGAGACAACATTGATGTAAAATTTATAGCACCAGTCTAACACCTCTGGAAACAAATCAGCTATGAGGCGAATCAACTCTGAAGCCCTGAGTGCAATCTAATAAAGAATATTAAAAAGATTCCAGTGGCATGTCTAATTTTTTAAGCTTTCAACTTAAGTCAAGATAGACAACTTCTGAGTTGTTACTTAACTTGTATCAAAAGTTTGTTTTTAAATGAACATGCTTTATTTCTTAAGTTCCAAGTGCAACTATAGATAAAATATATTTTATCTTGTTTGAATTAAAGGAAAAAAAAAAAAACAAAACAATAACAAAATCACTCCCAAAACCATACAAAAGCATTTAATTTAAGATCAAGTACAGTTCCCTCAGCTCTTCTTATATTGTTTCTATCTAGGAAAATGATACAGTATTCAGTTACACTATGGACATTGTTGGATTTTTCAAGGGAATCTGACTTTTAACTACATGTCTACAATACTCTCTGCAAACATTTAGTAATATCTTAACCTACAAGCAGCTATTGAGAGAAAAAACACACCATAAACATGAAGAAGCCATTTAAGTCAACATCAATATAAATAAAAATATATTAACCTTGAAGTACTATAAAAAACTCTTTTGTTTCTAAACATTTTCAGAGAGAGATAATAATTTACTTGCTTTCAGAGGAAAAGTTTCTGAAAGAACAGACCCATGACACTTGTATCATAGTCTAAATGAAGCCCTTTGCTCAAGCTTGTACCCTCTTCGATGCTGTGCAACTGTTTCAGAGGAGCTCATTCTGCTCTTTCCTGCATATACATCATTATTGTGACAGGATATGTTCCTTAAGAAAGGTTTTGTCAAAGTGCAGTGGATTCTGTGAACCTCTGTAGTGGTACATCTCCAAATAATAAAGTAAATTATCACAGCAACTTTTAAAGTGAAGCTGAATTATATCGGTTTTAAACATAATTTTCCTTGTGGCCAAATGCTTTTTCATCTACACGATACCATTGTAAGCCTGCCACATGCTACATAAGGACTCTTGGCATGAGGAATTTCCATTTGAAATCACCTTTCTAAGGTGTTAGAGTATGTCTGGATGTGTATACTCTTCTCTAAACACATTTATGGTGCTTTCAGGTCCTAACTCCAACATGTTACTGTTGTTCTTTAAAGACATCCTAAAATGAGCAATATGTTCCACTTTCATCACTGTCTAGTGAAAAGAGAAAGAACTTAAGAGGCACTGGATTCTAATCAACATAATTGCTCAAGGAACAGCATTGGTCACAGAAAGCTCTGCATATGTTGCAGACCACACAATATTTGCAACTTAATTTGCCTAAACTATAATGACTACAGATCCCATCTGCTTTTTCAAAACCATACTGATCAATTAGAATTTCTTTAAAATCAGATTTCTGTCATCTCAACTACCTATACTTTGAGAATTAAAAGACTACTAAGAATTGTTTTAATCAAGGACTGCTTAAAGAACCCAGGAGTATTACAGTTTGAGAGATTGAACTACATGTAGCTAAAGGACAAAAAGTAATGCACATTATTCTAGAACTACAAAGAGTAGTTAGAATTAAAAACTCTTGGAGAAGAATAATTAAGAGTGACTTGGATTTACTGCTTATTTAGGAGTTTATTGCTTCATTCCTTGTAGATTAAAGAGATTAACATTGTTTCCTTTAAAAAAAAAACAAAAAAACAAACCTGTTTATTTTCCAAGTAATCATTCTTTCAATCAATACTCATAGCAGCAGCTTTTTCCTCAAGGAAAGCAAAACAAATCAAACTTCAATTATTTCATACAATCCCTTTAAACAATCTTCTGAGTTGTTTTTCATTTAACAACTAATTATTTCCATTGGAATTTGGATAGTGTAACTAAATATTTTATCTTTTGTTTCTGTTTGCAAATAAATGGTAGCTACTAAGAATCACTTTTTCCTTTAAGAAAAATCTCACTGTTATAAAAAAGAACATTTCCTAATTTAGAATTATTAGTTTCTGTTAATTGTCAATCCTACAAATCCTACCCAACAACTGTTGGTTTTAGCAAACCTTTTCTGTGCCAGTATATGTAGTTTCATTTAAAGCATAACCTTCTTTTACCTTCAAATACTAACAGAAATAAAAAAAAAATCAACAGATGGTATCTATGTATATCACAACTTAGAGTTTTGAGCATAGAATCATAGAATAATTAGGGTTTGAAAAGACATCCAAGATTAACAAGTCAACTCTGACCCATACCATCACTAAACCATACTTTTTGATTTAGTTATCACTAAACCATACCATGGAGTGCTATGTCTACTTTTTTACCAGTGCCCCAGGTAGTGTTTGAAAGAGCTTTTGTCATTTATGATACGAGGTTTCTTTATATTGAAGATATATCTTTTTACTAGAGAATCTAACATTTTATAAAAGAATTTATATAAGGGTTAATCTTTTCACCGTGGATCACTCCCTAATCATTATCTGGATAAAATTTGAATCGAAAATATTGTAGTCACTTAAAGGTACACCTATTTTCTGTTAATAACTAATTCCAATATTGGTTTGGGGGTGGGGTAAGGAAGGCCGCGAATAATTTTATACAATCTGTATTAATAGCTGTCCCTAAGACTTAATTCTACAAGCTCTGCTCTGTGCACGCTGCTCTTCCCAAGACCTCTATAGGCACTCTACTCTCTTCATAAAGAGTATTTAATAAAATTTATTTCCTCCATATTCCTAGATTTGAACAATGATAATTACAAAAAAACCTTACATGAGCTTTTGCTCTCTTTTAGTATGTCAGCTTTTTAAACTATGAGATCCAGAGAACAGTAGTACTCCACTCTCTTTTGGAGACAGGACAACCAGGGATGCTCTAGTTGAATACCAAAAGTTAAACCACATGGTTATGGAAATTTTTCAAGGGAATCAATTTTTTTTTTTCCCTTCAGAGATTAGGCATAAAATAAATTTGAAAAACTCAGTGTTGAGAGTACAAATTCAAATTAGAAATTAATAGTAATCTCCTTCTACCTGTAGTGTAGCTTTTCCCTACTTGCAAGGAAGTGGAAACAAAAGGAAAATTGTCTCACAGCAATATACTAGTTCCCACATCATCAGTAATTGAAAAGTATAAATGCAGAAAAAGAAAATATCCATTCAGCAGTGCTGCCTGAATTAAATGGGGCTTCTATCTCCTTATGCTTCTTCCTACCTTCTATTTTGGTTTTCACGCATATCCCTCATTGTGTTATTAGCTATTCACCACTGCAGAGAATTCCTGTTGTTTCTGACCAGGAGGTAAACATCAAGAGTTTGGGGATACTCATGAAACATGAATATATAAAATTCCTGGGCATACTGATGCTTCAAAAAATAAAAAGCACTCCCATATCAGAAATCTAGCTTCTGTCCTTTCATTGAAGGAGTTTAGAAAAACAAAACAAAACAAAACAAAACAAAATCCCACCATTTTCCAACTTTCTAATGCTTTTGTACAATAGTATCTGCAAGACTGATTTGTCACCTGTGTGGGCTGAACATGATAAATTGCTTGCTTGCTAAAATTCAAGACTACTGACAAGGAATTTGGCCTAAGGACATTGTTTATTTCCTACAAAAGCTTTAGAAGGTCTTTGTATGTTCTTTGTCAATCAAATATGGGCCAGGAAATCACTGTGCTGAATTCTAATGAAGAGACTAATCCTTTGCAAGGAATGTGTACAACATCTCCAAATTACCTATCCACTACCTATGAGTCAGTTGAATTTGAGGTCCTCTATTGCACACAAAACTCTGTCATCTAAGGCCTAAACTCATACCTTTTTAGTGAAAAAAAATCTCTTTTATATCAATGGCAATATGTCTGGAAAGATCAAGACAAGATCTTCAGGTAATAGTTAAATATATCTATGAATTTTGTGTCAGTATTTGCTAGCCAATAGTAAATGTGATAAAGATTTTTACACCTATTTGAACTACGTTCTGGTGAATAGAGATTCATATATGAATGAACATAGATTAGTGTCACAAAAGCCTTGAAATAATAATACTGTCATGGCAAACTAGTCCTATGCACTTGAAATAGACATTATGATTATTCATAATACAGAAAAACTATGCCATAATCCACAGGAGAGTAGAAAAGATAAAAAAGGTGGCCTCCAAAGCATCCTGCAAAACATCTCAAGATACCAGATTTTAGGGTATATGAGGGACAGCAGAGCAGAGAGAATCCCTACCACTAAAGTCTCTAATATAGTAAATTTCTTCAGATTAAAGGTAAATCCATTTTGGGCAACTGAGTGTTTATTGAGCTTCAATTAGACATTTTTTTAATAACTTTCAAAGACTTTTTCAAAGCTATAATGGCCATGCATCACATGTAATTAGAAGCTTTCTCATATTTCTCCTAATCACCTTGCTATGGCCATATTATTGACAGTTAAATGTTAAAAATCAGTAGAAAGGTTAAAATTATAAAGAACATTAATTATTATGAGGAAAAAAAGCATAATGAAAAAAAAGGATTGGCCACAACAATTGGTTTTAAACCAAAGAGTGAGGTTGTGGGCTAAGCCAGTGTACCATCTGTGTTTTGCAACATGCCTAAGAAACACGTGATAGAAGACAACAGATCTATTGGCAGAATTGCAGGTACAGACGAAAATTAAAAGACCAGATCTCACCATTTTCATGCAAGAAAAGTAACACACATTCCCACATGGACACCCTTTCTGTAAAGAGGAAGAGGGGGAAACCCAACTGCAAGGTTTCAACCATGGTGTGTGTATACACTTAGCCAGAAAGAATGGTATTTAAGCTGTCACTTAATCTACAGACTCGGGCCCACTGGAAAGGAGGTCATTCTGGTCAGCATGGTGCAGGAAAGAGCAAAGATAAAAGGTTACATGTACAATTTTGTCTTTAGAGGGAGGCAAACACACTACAGACTGAACAAAGTCTTTATAATGATGTATGACAGAAGATTCTGTTAGAATAAAAGAAGTCAATGGCCATAGTGATGTGCCTTAGCTGGGATAGCTCTTTAATACACTACAGTGGAGCCTGGTATTATGAATCTCATGCTTCAGGAACACTTACATTAATAGTGTGAAATGTCAAATAGCTATCTGCCAGGTGTGAACCATTAGGTCTCTGTGATTTGGTGCACTCTGATACATCCTTTGATGCAGGGTGCAAATGTAATCAACTTTGATTATGATGTGCTACTGTGGGCACTTTGGGAGAGGCTGATTTATTTTTAGATGACTGCATCTCTTGAACCGTTAGAGCTCTCTTGCTGAAAATCACTGTGTAACTACTTCTGGAGGGCCATTGATACAGAACCATCATGTGCTATTTCTACATAGCAGGCCTAAAACAGGCGGTATTGATGTGCTTCAGTTTTTCTGAGGGCTCCACTAGAATAGTTTTATAGCCATACAGGATGGATAATTTATTCATTTACATAATGCATCTGACCCTTCAATGTATCTTTTAAAAAGGAAGGGAAATTAATACAAGTAGATCTAGACCAAATGAATTCCTTCACAGATCCACAAGTAACAGTTTTACTAGCAATTCGCTTGGCTTTATTTTGAAAGGACCTTGCAGCGTTTTTAATAAAAACTTCCTATCTGCTTAGTGGATTACATAAGAAAACTTTGCTGCCCAGTAAGTAGCCCATTAAAACTCTCACTAACAGACTCCACACCAAGCTCTGAACAGAAGACTGCTTAAGGTGTTGCAAAGAGTGCTGAAAATACTCTCTGCCAGCTACTGCAGTGCCCCCATGCAGCAACCTGTGAGCTGGATCACAGGAGAAAATGGCAAGGAGATGGTTTTGAAATTATTATCAGACACTAATCTTTCAGCTTGGGTATAAACTGCCTGTAGCCATGAGCTCATCTCACACCCTCAGCTTTCAAAGCAGACCTATTCTTAGAGAAAAAGGTTTTGGAGGCTCATCACTATTTGAGTTCTTTGAGCCTTCTCTTTCTGCCATGCAGCAGAACTATAACAGGTGTGCGTGCCATTACATAAGGAGGCAAAAATACCTGCTCTGCAAGCTGAATGTTACTGTGTAAAATAATCACAGATCTTTAGGAATTAGTTCATTGAAACAATCTGCGGCTTCCTTTCTATTTTGATCAACTATTCTATAGCTCACATTTCAGTTCAAGACACACCATTATATTAAAACTAAATAGAAGCTCATGTGATCTGTGATTCCTGAACCAGTCAGGGAATCCATGCTTTCTGCTAAGCCAAGGATGATCATGATGCATGCCCATCTTATCCGAAGAGCTTTAAAACTAATAAAGGATTTTTCATCAGTAGAAACCCAAACCTATCTTTCTCTGGAAGACCATGAACAACAGATTTCAGCAGAATTTTGTACGTCTGTAAAATATTCAATCCTTCCACTTTCTCTTGTTAAGCACTGAGATACATTTGGGAAATGACACTGCAGATTCTTGTCAGGTGGAAGAAATCAGTCTTTTTGATGCCTTTCATAGAATAAACACAACTGTGTTTGGTAGAACATGATGTTAGGAAAATTTTGTCACTGAGAGCCAACTCTTGCATGATACTGAAAAAATATAAAAAATTACATTAGTTCTAGGCAGAAGACTCCTGAATTTATTTTTTTTTAATCTTTTCTGTATTGTTTAGGTTCCTTCTACTGTTTACAATCATCAGCTTGTCTTTGCTGTTCTTACTGTGAGATCAGCCATGGCTTTGTCCAACCACTATGATGAAAAATGAAAAGCTAAATGTGCATGCTTCAAGACCTCCCAGAAGATATACCCAGATATGGGAACAAAAAAAGTTGGTCTGGTCAAAGCTCAGTGCCAGAACCTATCCAGGAAAATTTTCATATGCTCACTGATATAAATTTTGCAGGACCAGTTTTCCTTTCCCTTTAAGGAGGATGCTGTTGGGATCTGCTTCCCCTTAAATAGTACCTGTAGAGACTGCTGTTCAACAACTATTATACTATTTCTGAACTTTCTTGTCCTTTTTGCATTTAGCTCACCTCTCAAGAGGATCTCCCTACATTTCAGGGGGGGGAAAAAAGTGGTAACAGCTTTTTGAATAGGTTTTAAATGTTTTGTCTGCTTATATTCTTAAATCTCACAATTTTAAACCAATTAAATAGCCTCAGGTAGTTATTCTTATTTTGGTTCAGTTATTAATTCCTTCTAGATCTAGTTTGTGGACAGGATGTTTGGGATTTATTATAAATTGTCTGCTATTCTTTTTCAGGTTGGCTCACATTTTATTTGCACTTACCCCAGCATTTCAGATAGTGGAAGAAGATTAGTATTAAGAAAAATATAACATTTAAACACTTAGTCTGCCACCTTACAATTCAATGATTTTTACATCAACAAGAAAAACTGACCTTTACATTGTGTAAAGGGAAACCAGTATCCCAGTTGACCTCAGTCTAACAGAGGAAGCAGCCTAGTAGGACAGCTGGTACATTCTGAATCAAATAATGTCTAGCTGACAGCATCCTCCTAGAGCTCAATGTTCAAAGCTGTTACTAAATTTAATAGTTTCCAAATTTGTAATGATCCAAATTTTCAACCTAATGCTGATTCCCAATGTGTTACAGAGATTTAAGAAGAGAGATAGAATTTTTTTTTAAGACCTCACCATTCACTTTCTCCTGGTGAGGCATTGTGCTTTTCTTGGAAAGCTGTAACTAAAGAAAAAAAATCAGATTTATCTGCTTTGACAGGCAACAAACAGCAGCTTCCTCAGAGAAACTAAAAGCACATTTTCAGACCTATATTAACCACTGATGCAGCTGGCTGCCAAAAAAAATGTTTCTTTGCTAGCCCAGTTCCACAGGGCTTGTCTAAAAGAAGTTTAATCTGAGATGTAGATGCCTCAGAATATTTAACAATGAAAATAAGGTAGTTAAAGAGTTTAAATCACAGGTGATATAAATGGCTTGTTGGCTGCATGACACTGAGTCAGTGGCTCACAGGCCATGGAACTGAAGCAGGAGATCACGGCAGGGGTGGGGAGAGGACACCATGATTCCTACAGCTCCTTTATACTGCAGGGGGAGGGAAAAGGTGAAAGATTAAATGCTGTCATAGCTTTTTATCCTCCTGAAGCTGTTTAATTGTCAGTTTTGGACAACTCTAAACTATGCCTTATTTTGAGGTTTTACGACTTTGTAGAACAGAGAAGCACCAAAAGAAAAAAAACCCCAAACAATGGAGGATACCCTCCACTGCCTGTTCATTTAAAGCTCAGCCTGTCAACATATAGACTCAAAGGTATTAAAATGATATCCCAAACAATCCCCTCCTAAATAAGCAATAATATACATTCAACAAACATTTGTCAGAGAATCTCACCATGAATAATTTTTGTCATATCATTTGCAAATAAGACCTTTCCAATCAAATTATTTAAGATCTCATCCTAAAAGCTGCTCTGGGTCTTTCTTCCTGTTGTGTAGCATTAGGAGTTTCCCAGTAGTTCCCACATTGTAAATAAATCACATACACAACTGTCATTATCAATGTACCTTGCTCTTCTCAACTAAGAACTAAAACCTTGTTAATGGTTTTGATATTTTTCTTGCTATTATTTGCAAGTTGCATTTTTGAGACTAATCTACACTCAAGCTTAAGTCCCCCTGGATGTAATAACTGCCCTGTATTAAGTCCCCCTGGATGTAATAACTGGATGTAATAACTTCCTACTACATGTGGACAGTCACTGGAATCAGGTTAACAGCACTCTTTGCTTATCAGTACAACCTTCTACTCCTAAGAAACAAAATGCTTTGCTTAAAACACCACCAACCACCCCTATTTTGGGATTCCAAGTGCACTGTGCCAGAATTCAGTGATAACCAGTTTTCTAAAATCAACTATAAGTAATCAAAAATGCTACTAGTGGCAATCTCTCTGTATGCATAATTCCTAAATCAAGTATATACATTTTTCAAACAGAGTAAGCTGCTATTTACTGTCAATAAATGGGTCAGAATCTAGATTTGAGAGATTCCAAATCAGCTCCTCTGAAAGATGCCAATTTACAGTCTTCGGGATACTGAGAAACTGTCAAAAAAAAAAAAAAAAAAAGGCAAGTAAAGTGAAACATTTACATTTTTTTTTTTTTTTTGCACACTGTCAAATATCCACTGTTTCCCAGATCCAATATTAAGGGCAACATTAAAGCCCCAATATTGAAAGAAAAAGGGACAAGCAGGACGCATCCTGCTTGCTTTCAGCCTTAGGCAGAAACCAAATAATCACATTTTCAATCTGTGAGCTCAACTCTTACTGACCCCTGGTATATATTGAAGCCACAGCAATTGCAAGGCTGAAAATTTAGGAGCAAACCTTAATAATCTTTGAAATGGACTACAGTTATCCACAGTAATACCTGCATGCCTCAGTTTACGTCAGCTGGATACAAGTGGGAGCCAGCCCACATTGATTAGGCTTCAAGAAGGAGAGTTCCTGCTTGGAGGTGATTATGTAAGTGGGCTGACAAGGCAATGTGTGGGGAAAAGACAACATTATGACCACCTTTTACAAATGCTGGACAAAGTCAACAGATAAAAAAAAAAAAAAAAAAAAAAAAAAAAAAAAAAAAAAAAAAAAAAAAAAAAAAGCAAAACAACAAACCACCTGTCAGGCATATAGGAAGTACATGGATAAGGTGGCTCCAAATTCAGAGAAGAGACATTGTTTTATATATCAGGGTGCAGAAATGTTTGGCAGTTTGGCTATTCAGGGTAGAGAAGTGGGACAGGGTGAGAAAATACTGTATGGTTTTCATTCAAACCAGTGTGAAAACAGATGACATTGAAGTTTGTTCATTTAGGAAAAAATTCCAAGAGTAGAGTCACAAAATTGGAAGAGGAAAATATCCCAGGAAGTGTGACCCAGTTCCTAAGATTCAGAAGTTCTTCACCAGTACACCTTCTTCAGTAAGTACAAAATTAATCTGAATGCAGGCTTTTGGCCTCACAGGTGAGTCATAGCACTCACTACAGTATCACCTGATTGAATAATTACCTTCGGGGCATGTTTCTTTTTTTTTTTTTTTTTTCTTTTTAGAGAATTTCCATACCA
>VWYO01004204.1:175731-188422 GCA_013400275.1 Rhadina sibilatrix
GAGGGAGGAAGGGAGAGCAGAACTGTCAGAACTGACTATTGAGAAGTGCTGCCTTTCCACTGAAATGATGCTAAACCTCAGAGCAAAACCACCTCCCAAGTCCCCCACTTTGCACTTCAGTTGTTGCTTCCTGCTTCCCAGCTCTCCCTGCTCCTGTCCTTTGATATGGGACTTTCCTCTTGTCATGAGAAAGTGTTGCAGTCGATCCTTTCCACATTGAATCTTGCCTCACCTTTCCAGTTCAAAAAGTCACTCTGCTACACATTTGAAATGGATCAAAAGTGCAAACCAGAAGCATATCAAAGATAAACGTTTTTATTTTTTTAATACATTACCCCTGAAACATTCTGTGAAGAAAATTATTTTCTCTCACTTTTCCGATTGCCTGCCTTTGATTATTTGCAGAATGTTTTGTACATTTCCACAGCACACAGACTGATCTTTTCTAGTCAGCTAATGATCTGCTTCTTTCTGGTGTTAGTGGCAATGAGATAAAAGAGGCCAAGATCAATTTAAGTGCTGAAAGTAAAAATGCAGTGTATTAAATGTATATTTAACTATTTTGTCTCAGTTCTGTTCTCAGCCATCTGTACAGAATGCTTTTTCTCTATCAGAGGCTCAATTAGCTAATGTGCATAAGGTCTTAAGAGATGTTTTAAAGTGTCAGCATCTTCCTTGCATTAGGTAAAATAGAATTTCTTTTCATTGCTATGAACTAGGAACTGGGGAGAAATTTTTAAAAAGTATTGCAAAGTGTTTTAATCACTCAAATAATAATGACTTCAAAAGCAGAATTCTTCATAGGCTCTCTCTTCCCCCTCTAATTTGAAGGAAATTTCTGAGCCTTAGTGGAAACACAACACTCTCCTCTATTGTTTTAGCTCTTGCTTTTCTAATCGTTGCTGTATTTTTTCTGGTTAAAGTTGAAATTCTTTTTATAGTATCTCCAGCTATGAAGTACATGCTTTGCATATCTTTTACAGTCATTCTCTTTCTACAGCAGCTTCAGTTTTAGATTCTGCTAATAATGAAGAAAAGATTTCTAAACACCAAGACAGCTGAACTTTGTGGCAGAAGATACCCCAGAAGATACCCCTAAAGCCCTGTTAATGAAGGTTTTAAGAAAAAGGTTTATAAATTTATCAGGAATTATGTAGTCCTTATGCAGAACAGCAGACTTCTTGAGAATTGTACCAGTCAGTCCTAGCTTTTAACTATTTGCTTTCAACAAGATCAGAATCCATACACACAATATAAGTTCAATGCACATTCCTTCCTGACTGTATGTCCCAGCAGCTGAAATAAGTGACTTCCAGGATTCAGATCTCACTTTTCTACATTTTGTTCCATCCTTTCACTTTTGCCAAATCCATTAAACCTGTTTGGTTTTTTTTTTCCTACATCAACACTACTTCCTTGTCTTTTATTGTATTTTTAATTGTCCTTTCTCACTAAAATTAATCATTATCATCACTTAAAGATTTGCAGACTTTCCTTTTGAACTCTTTTTAGACCCTGCTTTCTCACTGCTTAGCCCACATTTCTCACTTTTTAAAGCATTCTTTGATTGTGGTTCTTCTTTCTTTGTATCTGTCCATCTAGATAAATTGTGTTTTATTTCCTCCTCGGTCTATGTAAGTGCAATTTCCCTGAGCGTTCCCCAACACAGCTGAGCACATATTAAGTTTTCAACAGACACTTAAATGTCCTTGAGTTCAGTAAATATAAGCAGACACTCAACCTTAATCAAATAGAAATTATCTTGAACAATAGTTTATTACTGGGCATGTCTATTAGCATTGTGAAAAATCCGAACCACAGTATTTAGCTTTTATTTTTCCATAAAGATTTGGAGAAAATTTTGATGCATTTTGAAATATAATGACAGACTATTTAGTAGGGTGTTATTGACACCTCTAACTGTGGTTATCCAATGCCATTGTTCAGATTCATCAACTTCAGACCTATAAATGTGGTATGTCACTCAGTGGTGACCTACCCATCTGTAGCAGCAGCTGAGGTCTGCATGCAAGTGGCAGTATACACAGGTTTTTTGGCCCTTTCACCCACAACATCTTTAATTGTATTTCTTTTCAAAGTGTACTGAAACACTCCTACATATACCCTGGATTAAGGAGAAAAAAAAAAAAAAAGAAAAAAAAAAGTCAAGAAATAGGGTTCTGACTCTAGTTTCAAACATCTGCAAAAGTCATGAAGGTCTGCACTGTAGCAGTTATCAAGACCAATACATAGGTCAGAAGCACTGCATCCCATACTCATTTATTTAATCAAAATACAGCTTTCATTTCTCTTCTAAGTGATAGAAAGACACCACTGCTGTATCACTGATGCTGAAGTGACAGAAAGATACCTATAACTTTGTCTAAATTCGACAGCAGACACCATTCTGGAACTACTCAGCTAATACCAAAAAGCAAGCACAATCTGTACCCTAGAATAATATTCATTGCTCCATTTTTCCCAGTAGCAACTTTTCCCTTGTCTCTTGCCCAGGAGTGTGTTCCAGATGGCCCATACTTGGCTCTGTTGATGACAATACATGACAGAACAGAAGATATGAGTCCATCAGAAGATTCCAAACCACATTCCTATGACAATATCTCAACTATGAAAATGTCTCAATTGGTCTTGTATATTTGTTCAATTAAAGTGAAAGGTTCTGTTTGTTTTTCTAAGCTGATGGCTTGTCTTTAATATATGATAATCAAATTGTTACTTGTATGTAAAGAAGTTGTATGGATGTATCAATTACAGAATAAGTATTTTTTCCCATTTTTAAAATTAATTTTAATATTAATCCATACACTGGATGATAAATACTCTCCTGGAACAGATCATTGATGTACAATCTAGACTGATCTAAAAATTCAGAATTACTGGAATAGCTATTTTCAAAGATCAGCCAAACATTCATATTTTTATGTTTCTAAAATGTCTTATAAAAGTCTCCACATTCCTGTGAAAAAATTCTTTGGGGTACAAGTTGCATGGTTCAGAAAATTTGAAGGAATAAAAATAAATTTGAACTCACAGAAGTCTGAAATATTTACCTGAATTCAAAGAAAAATTTGCTTAGAATAAATTCATGGATAAGCAATAGTATAAAAAGAATACATGTTTTTAAGTTTCAATAACAAAAATATTTTTTTACTATTTTAGTGTTAATTAATTTCCAATTACTTTCCTCTATTTTACAGAATTTAGTAGAACCTTAAAAACTAGCTAGTGGGCCTTTTGGACAGTATTAAGAAGCAATAAATTTAGTGAGGATATTTATGCCTAAACTGCATACAGTTGCAGAAAAAAAGATGTTAGAGAACATGGTCATATACATGTGCAAATTTCAGTATATGCTTCTTGAAAATTCTAAATTTTATTGGACAATATGCTTTTAAGCACACATTTTCTTAAATTCCTGCTCTCGGTTACATCTTTTCTGCATGAAAAATTCCATTTCACTGCTGTCAGAAAAGTAATTGTATCTCTTACTGCCTAAAGCATCTACTCTCTTCTCCCTGCGCTGATATAGTTCTCATCCACATGAATGAAGATTATGCACACATGGGGTGAGAAGAATTGAACTTTTTTTTCTGCCATTCCATGGCAAAGAACATGGCAGGATATGGTACGTATGTATCCCTCCTTCCATCCCCCTCACGGGCTAAGAGCTTCCATATGCCCTCCTTTCACCTGCAGACCTTCAAGTGCCCTCCATTCTTATAATGTTGGCAGAGGTTATTGGATTCGGGGTTTGGGTTTTTGTTTTTTTTTTCTTTATGTGCTATGCACTTAATAGGAAATGGAGTTTAATAGGCCAATGCTGAGATGGTCTGCCACCACTCCTTTTATGTCAGGGAGAGAAACTGCTGGAAAGTATAAGCTTAACCATTTCCATTCAATTTATATTTCAGCAAAAAGAAGGAAAACATATCCTCCTGCCCAAACAAGAGCTAAAAAGTTGAAGTACTTTCATATTAATCTGAGTGCAGGGCTAACTTGGGAGATAAGTTGTGTAAATGTTAAACTGACAAGAAATGTTGAAACGATATGTATTTATCCTCATTTAGCTTAGTCCTCAGGAAAGCATAGCAATTCTACTAAATTGTAAAGAAATACAATATCATAAAACCAATCTGATTCGTTGTCCATTTCTGCTACTGGAAAAAGCACCAACCCAACATCAGCACTAACGTGGAGTACTAGGTAACAGTAATTACAGGGTATCTTGATTTCATCCACACAAATTAATCGTAGTTTGGCTCTAAGCCAAGAAAATGAATGCTATATTATCTCTGAATGAAGATGCTTTTGCCAAGTATCTCTTAAAACAATGCCAAAGAAACTCAGTTTAAAGCAGAAAATTATAACTACCAAAAACACAGGCAGATGCGACTCAGCGTATTCTGTAGTAACTTTAGTTGTGGGAATTCACAGTTAATTTTTTGTTGCCTTTTTTACAGTGTAGATTGAAACACATCCAAGAAAAAAAGCCTAGAGTTTCACTTTTTGTAAATAATATTTATATAAATTCTAATACAGAATGCATTTTCTGACTCCAGACTGTCAAAAATTAAAATATAAATGTTGTCAAGTTAAGAAGTATACGAAAAGAATGAGCAACAGGAATGGACTCCACCTTTTCAAAAAGAACAAATAGCAAGTTGTTGATGACTGAACAGTTGATCACCTGAACTACCTCGCATTCTTAGGTATTTTTTGTATTTTTTAGACCCTACACACTAATTTAAGAAAAAGTTACCTAAATTGCTGTTATTCTTCTTTCTCTTTATAATGTAAATTTCAATGAGCTCAAGTCATTAACATTTTTCCTCTCAATAACAAGAAGTCGATTCTCTGAAACTGTGAAACCTTGATCACAAAACTATACTCAAAGTGATCTCTGAAACTCCCTATACAATACATTATGGCCAAGGCAAAAGAAACTATTGCTAGCCCAGTGGTATTCTCAAACTGAACTCAGCTTTAGTGAAAATGAGAAGAAGCAGGTAAAGAACAACTTTGGTAGATACAGGAGCCAACTTTCTCTGAAATGACTGTTAATATTTGATGCCCAGCTTGAAATATACCCAAGGCTCCCCAATTGTAAAATGTGTACTTTACTTAGGTCACTTTTTAAAGACGTCTTAAGCTGGAGACCAAAAAATTGGTGCCCTAAAATTAAAAGACAAATTCCACACCCCTTTCTGGAATAAAGATATAGTTCGATTTATTATGAAAAAGGTCTAATATTGAGGACTTAATGGCTGTGTTTTGAGAACTTCCAATAGCTATCGTGTCTCAGATACAGCAAGTTCAGATGTGTGTATGTCATGCTGAAATGTACAGTGCCAGATAAGATTTAATTTTTTTTTCCCCCAAACAGTTTGGGTTGGAAGGGACCTTTAAAAGTCACCTATATAGTGCAACATCATCCTGCAATGAGCAGGGACACCTAGAAGATACAAAAAGTATCGCAAGATACAAGGAAGTATTTTAAAAGTATGATCAATTGCCCAGGATGTGCTAATTCTGAAATAGTAGTTACAGCCAGCTAGTCAGTTCTGAATGAAAAACATATTGCTCCTCCTTTCAGGAAATTACCTCGCATTATGTTATATGGAGGAGCATAATTAAAAAAATGCAAATAATGATGGCTCAGCTTCTCAGTCCTTTGGTGCACCGAATTCCCTGTGGAAATTTTCCAGGCAGACCACCGGAACCAGCAAATTTTTCTTCTACTCCTTTTATACAAAATTTTAACTATCTGAGCTTTCTCCCCACATAAGAACCAAATTTCTCTCCAGATTTCTCATTGAAATTAATTTACGTCTATAATATATCCTTTAACAAAGCAGTATGTGCTTAAACATTCCAAAATGTCATATCAAAAATGGTGTAGCAATGAAGAAATCCAGGTTTTCTGTGCTGCAAACAAAATGACATTATAAATTACATAATGTGCAACACAGAATGGTGTTTAAACATAACTGAGATTTGCTATGAAAATAAAAATTATCCCCGAATGCTTTAATTTTTTTTCTTTTATTTTTCACACATTTTGTAGACTCCAACTACAAAGCTTTGTTTCAGAAGCTAGGGCCCAAACACCTTTTTCTAGTAAGTAGAAAATTACCTGTCTACAATTTTAGAAGGGATTCTTTGCAGTCTAGTCAACTCTTAAATCTTTACAGCTTTTAAATTGCATATTTCAAGCATTTAATTCCTTTTGGATTATAACTGAGTTATGAACTAGCCAAAAAAGTATTGCAGATCTTCAATTTCAAAGACAAATATATCCCTCAGTTTTGATTAATGACGGAAAGAACAGAAAGACACTCACAATACGCCTCAGCCATCTGCCTTTCATCTTTTTCATTCTGCCTTATCAGGGAACCTCACTATAAAAAAACAACCAACCAAATAAATACATAAATAAATAAAAACCCCACTAAGAAAGACCATGAAAGAAGGCTTTACCACCTCACAGTCGCACAAAAAAACTGCCAGCTGAGGTCACTGGCTTCCGATAGTCGAAGCAGCTGACCTTGAATGACTTTTGACAAGCCACTAATAGCACTAATGACATCAAATAAGACTTTGTATCAGTTTTACTGGATCAGCACTTTCACTGATGAGGTGATGTATCTCTTAAGTACTAATTTGCAATGGGATGTTGCGCAAATTACTGTTTGCAAGGTTCCAGTGCACCGGGCGGGAGGGAGGGTGTGTAATAGGCCAAAAGCACCCAAAGCATTAAATATGTGGGCTGTATTTTCATTTGCTCTTGAAATATGGCTATGGCTGCAGGTAAAAAGGAAAAAAAATATGAACAATAATAAACACAAAGGAAAAAAAATCAAGTATTAAACTGTGTACTTACAACACACTAATAATGCCGAGGAGCCTCCTTGCTTCGGGCTTAGCTTTGGGAAGCAGTTCCCAAACAGATAAAAGGGTGTCAATGGGTGTTTTACAGGAAGTTCTGCTGGCTGCCACTAAATAGCTAATATAGATTGAAATTGTGTTAGGCATTTTATGACACTTTCTTGCTCCAGGTAGTGACTCTTCAGGGTCTGATTCTGTGGCAATCACTACCCAGGCAGTTCTTAGCAGCCAGTTCCAGCAGACTTGTTGTGGCAGTGGTAAGGCTAAATGAGCTCTGTCATGAATCATCCAGTCCTAAAAAAGGCTGACATTCTGCTGTGCACTAAATCAACTTTTTAAATTATTTTTTAAGGGAAACCTCTCTATGAAAATGAGTAATGTGACTATGTATGAGAGTGCACATGAAAATATTAACTCTGGAAAACAAAAATAAAATTTCATTGCAATAACTCCTAGTCCTAACCATGTTTCTTTTAATTGCTCATTTCAGGGTTTTATTAGAGATTCATATTGCACAGGTAAGACATTGATGTTTGGCATTATTAGAAACTCTCTTTGGATTTAAAATATAATTTGTACCAGAACAAGTGAAAATTATTTCAGCTAGCTAGTTGCAGGACTTGAATTAGTTTGACATTAATTAGACTAGTATTATTCATTAGTTACAGATTCCCAGGCAGCAATTGACTTCACATTTTTTCCTATGGCAAAGTCTTAAAACACATTTCATAAAAGACTTAGTAAATTATTTGGTGAAGAAAAACCAGACCTTTCTGACAGAAAATTAATCAGCACACAGCAAGCTACTGACTGGATGAGAGGATTATCTGTAACCACCTAGCAAAAATGCTATTAAATTGGAACAATTTTCCATCAGAAAAATGCTGATTCAATGTAAAGAAGAATATTCTGCATATTTGCATCACCAAAAATCTAATGAAAGTAAAGGAATAAATTTTTCACTCAAATTTAACTAATGACTTTTTAATTGTCACTTTATCAGTGTGATTAATTGCAGTGATCAAAAAAAATTCAAGAAATGCTACTGGTAATGTTTAGGAGTATAATATTCTGATAATGTGAGGAGGCAAAAAGAAGCAATAAGAGAAGAAATGCTACACACCAGTATTCCACTCTGTTTCCCCTTAATGTTAAATGTTGTTTTGATATGCAAGTAAAAGTACTCTATTTAGAACATTTTGATAATAACATAACAATAGTCAAGAAATGGAAAATGTTATGCCAGTTTACTCTTTTCAAAACAAAATATCAAAAAATCTGTTTTATCTGTAAAATTTTGCCACAACTTTTTTTGCTAGTATTTACTTGTTTGTTTGTTTGTCTGATTCTACCAAATAGGAATTTCAGGCATTATCATATCAGGTACCACCCTCTTATGTGGCATGTCAATTCCACACAAGACTTTAGTATACTGTAATTCCTTTGGGCTTTTTAGGCTTCAAGATAATGTGTCCACTGCTTCAGATTACGCCTGTGTTGGTATTACTGTGACTAAGACAGAAAATGTTCATCTTGTACTTGATCCACCAATGTATAAAAGTCACTGTGTGCCAACAACCAGCAGCAAAACATCATAAAACTTGCTATACTCAGAACTACATTTGTTTGTCAGTCAGCATGTCCTTTCTGCAACCTCAAATATACCCTAATTATTGTTGTTACAAGTGGTCTCAGATACAGCTGTAAAAATGATGAAATAAAAAATAAATTCTTTCACAATGCAACCTAGTTACCTAGTTCTTACAAGTTTTGTAGTGCATTTCTTGAAGTTCAACTTTGAAATAAATTTCTCAAACTTCAGACAGACAAGTATTGGCAGCTGAAAGCGACAGATCTCTACAGTTTGCAAAGTAGACTGAAAGTGTTATGGAAACAGATTTCTGTTCTGCACATTTTAAACTGCTGAGGAGAACTCAGTATTAAAGATGCAAACTGCAAACAAACAAACAGGCTTATTTTTCAATTTTAAAAAAATAGTTAACATGGCTTGTTTGGTTGCTTGCACTAGGATTTGGGAGAGATGAATGGCAGATTTTTGCTTTTTCGAACTCTGCTGACTCAGTCTTTATGCTATTTGTTATTTCTGAGTTGCAGGGACCATTTCTTTCCCTCAGTAATTTTTTGACATGCCAGAATATTAACATACTGAAAGAAATATCTAGGACAAGAAATAAGCAGTCGCATTCTGTGTTTTTCTTTTGGTTTGTTGTCGTTGCTGCTTTAAATGCATTTTGCCTCAAAAGAGAATATTGCTGATTAATATATTGATTTAGTAATTTATGGTTAGATGTCAATAAGGTTTATTTTACAGTAATGCATTAATTATATTATGCCATCACTCCTTCATATGTCCTAAAGACAGGTAAAACTGATAACAAGGGCTCGGGCAGTCACAATCTTTAGAAAAGCAGTTTAAAAAAATAAAAGTGAACAAGCAAAAAAAATCCTAGAAAGAGTACAATAAACTCTGGTAGAAAAATATTAACTTCTCTAGTACCCTCCTGAGTACAAAATAAAGTACATTTCCCCTCCACACCAATAGGCAGTTAACTGGCATGTTAACAAGATACATCAAGACCTAATAAGGCAACATCATTACCATGATTATCACCTTATTAATAATTCACCGATTGGTAAAAGTACAGTACTTATGGGATTTTAATGCATCATTTTAAACATGAAGGGAATATTATTATAATACTCATTAGGTGATGTCTGATGAAGTAAAATTTGTAGCACATATACTTGTATTTTCTTAATACAGCTAACTAGCCTACATCCTCTAATGCAGAAACAGTGCTTAATATAATGTCTTGCTATTATGCAGGAATCTGTGATTAGGTTTTCAGGGCATTTGGAACTGGATCCAGAAAAAGTCTTAAGTACCTCACTTAAACAAAATATGGGTGTTTACAACTAAGGAAATTACTCACTCAAATACAAAAAGCAATAATAAAAACAACTTTATTCATTTCAAATTACAGTGTGGCCTGATAAAATGTACCATCAGTTTTAGAAGAGGGATAGAAACTCAGGACCTCTGATTTGAAGGCTCACTTCAGCGCAATCAGATTCTTGCAGGTTTATCACTGCTGAATCTCACACTGTTTTCTCAGAGCACTGTTTCAGCCAAGAGAGGAGAGAAAGCAGCAATTCAGCTAAGCCAGGAGAATATGGCAAAGAATACAAAGTGTGGCCATAAACCACTTTTAACTTTGGGGGAGATAAGTGCCATATTGTGTTTAATTTGAAACAATCTCACTAAACCATAAATATGTTTTTTACACTCACATTACACATGGTAAGCTATATCATTACAGACTGAAATTTATTGCTTTATTTATAATCACCTAAAGTAGAGATGTTTTGATGCAAAACCTATTGAGGTTTATAATAAAAATTTCATTGACTCCATCAGACTTTGGATTAGGCCCTAGACTTTCATTTGAGAGATCAGTGTGAGAAATTAAGAGATTCTCTCATTTGAAGATCATTCAGAAATTCAAAGAGATTTATTTAAGAAATAGAAGAGTTGCTATGCTTTGCAACAGTTAACTCTTAGTTGATTCTTTCAGACTTACAACTGTTGTGTCCAATTGTGAGCAAATGTATGCAATTATTGGAAAAATCTTAGATTCTATCTTAAAAATCAATTTGAATGGGTTTTCAGATGGGGAACTATGTATTGGACCCTGCTGGCTTCAAGGCCTGCTAGTGAGGCTGATTATTACCTCCGTATGCTGTTTATGCTGTTTCCATTTCCAGAATGAGTTCAATCCTAGGTCTACATGTGAAATATTTATGCCTTATGCAAAGAACCAGTTTATTTGTGCAATGAGTATGTTGAAGTGATGCACACTGGTTTATTCTGTCTCCTCTTTTGAAATATGATGCGGTCACTGCTGTGATGTAAAACTTGATACTTCTTGGCTGAGGGATAAAGCTAATCAGATAAAACCCAGTAAGACACAGAAATAACACGCCTGAAAGTTTAATAATGAATGCAAATTAGCCAGAAAATAAGTATTCTGGGCATCCAAAAGAAGCGGGGGTTGTTTGTTTGTTTTTTCTTGATTAGAAATATTAAGCCTATATTACTATCATCAGTTCTAGATGCTTAAATAAGATGCTCAAATCAGCAGTCCAGCTACCTTAGATTTTGGATACAATCAGTAGAATAAAGGTAAGTAACTCAGGAAAACAATTTAGATTTAATGTGGGAAGATGCACTGGAAGAATTTCCACATTTATTATGAAGTGAGTACCATCCCACCAGACCGTTAATTTGAACTTCTGAGTTTCGTAAGTTTGGTCACCAGCACTTAAATTTACAGAATGAAAGAGTTAATAAATGAAATTAATTAGCATAGTTAGACAAAGTAGCAGAGAACATGGAGGGGATGTTGTTTTAGTTCGTACTGATAAAATCTTTATAGACTTGTCTGTAGGAAATCAGATATTGCTGTTATTTTTACTATTTAACTGAATATAGCTGTAGAGTGCCAGAGTTTGTAAAGGTACAGGAAAAATGAAAATTGGAACTTCAAAAAAAGCATAGAATTTCAGGTATTTATGAAGGTCCAGTTTGTCACACTGAGGTAAAGGGTTTGAAGCCAGATTTTGTCTGCAAGCCAAGAGTTAAAGTAAGTAGCTATGCCATCCAGGACAATTATTACTTCAACTGTTACTAGTTGCATACAGTGTTTTTATGTGGCTTTATGTATCTGGATGAATTGATTTACATATATTTGCTTCATACATTTTGGAGCTTTTGGGGGAGGGGGGAGAGGTTAAGTCAATAACACTCACTGTTATTTTGTGATATTTGAATGGGAAGTTACAATTTCAGATATGGCGTTGCAGTTTCAGAATAGCACTCCGCAACCTACAGCCCCCTCTACTCTGCTGAGAGAGTCAAGAGGCAGGGATTATGGGTTAAGAACTTTTTATTGGAAACAGCAGTGAGACAAGTAAATGAACAGGAGCAGCAACAATATTCATAACAAAAATGTACAAAAAATAGGTGCAGAGCTCGACCTGATCTCAGCCATGCCATGCAAACTGGACTCTCTGACATTACCCTTCTGCTCTGTTCACCACATTTGTTCACTGAATGACACTCACTGAAAGGTGGCAATTCCTAAATATTGGATATTAAAAATATCCAACCAGTAAAGAAACAGATGTTTCACACATTTCAATCAAATGCTATAAGTATTTAATATAAAAAGCACCAGTAATTTAAGGCTGTTCTCCTGAAAAATATATGAACTCTTAATAGAGGCATCACAGTTGCTTCATAAATTCACAGCTCATTTTGCCACACAGCTACTGGGTATTTTAAAAAGGTATATTATCCTAGCAGTAATTTCCTTCAGGCAGCACCAGAGGTAAAATAAATCAGCTTCCCTAAACTAACTTTACAGCTTTAACAAGCAGAAATAGGTCATAGTCATCTCAAATAACTTTGTCCACTCTTGTTTTGCCTTTAGGAACCAGATACACATGAACAGCTCTGGAGACACTGACATAAAACTCAGAACATAAGCTGGGAGGAATCAGCATGGAAACCTAATTAATATGCCATATTATGAATTGTACATCTGTGCATTCATGTTTTCCATCTGGTGTCCAGGTAGAAAAGTCAAGTTCTCAATGCAAGCCAAAATCATAGTGCTGCACAGAAAAAAGAAAAAAAAAAAAAAAAAAAAAAAAAAAAAAAAAAAAAAAAAAAAAAAAACCTCTCCGGCCACCCCTTTTTATA
>VWYO01004204.1:188476-212655 GCA_013400275.1 Rhadina sibilatrix
AGAAAGAAAGAAAGAAAGAAAGAAAGAAAGAAAGAAAGAAAGAGCACTCTTGGTGCTCCCATTTTAATACAGAATTGAGCTCCTCATGTACATATACTCCCAGCTCCATATGCCCCATACATATACTCCATAGGGAACATCCTCCTTTGTGCTTCAAGAGTGTAGGATGACAAGAGAAAAGAGAATTTGTGGATGTATAACAGAAATAGTTCCAGCTCAAACCAATGAATTTCTTACTTCCAGGATCATTCCAATTGTTAATTTGAACAATCCTGTGTACTAGTTACTAAAAAGAGAGGTAAGCAATTGGCTTCAGGGCATTTGTAGATTTTGCTTCAGCTGGTGGTGGGGAAAGTCCTTTATCACTCTAAAGGCAGGTTGCATTTTTGTTAGGTGAAGGCTTCCTATCTTACAACTTTCAGGGACTTTAGGGCACTTTCACCATTTCCCTTTCCTAGTCCCATTTGACATGGAGCTCACAAATGGAAGAAATGCTCCTCTGGGGCTTCAGGCTCATTTTCTGGTGAACCTTGTCACAACCATTATGTTTCTTACGTCTTTCCTGACTGGCTCTGCTGTCCTGTTTGCTATCTATAAGATCAGTAGAAGTCCATAATGTCCTTGCTGGCGAGCTTACAGGTATAATATGGAGCTATTCCCAGTAGGCAAGTGTAGACCTTGCTCAGACTCCTGTGCAGTTGTATACTGAGAATCTCCAGGGATGAAGATTCCTTAACCTTTTTAGATACCCTGTTCAAATATATTCCTATTCTGAAATGAATTTTTTGTAGTATTTTTTCAGAATTTGTATTGTCGTAACTTGGAATTTTTGTCCCTTTTCCTAATGCTGGAAAGAGCCTGGCTCTATCTTCTCTGCATTAGATACCTGAATACCATAAAAATAGCTGCCTATCTTTAGCTTTCTATAGTAAAAGCTTTGCAAAGCCATTTCTCTGGGCCTCTCTTCCTACATTGTGTCCATCCAATAATCTCGGTTGCCTTCTGCTGGAGGAGGTCCAGTAGGTCAATCTACTAGGAAGTCCAAAGTTGCACTCAGTACCCTCCAGATACTTTTCTGTATTCTTTCCTTTAAGATCAGAGCTCATATTTTCAGAGTCTAATCACATTATATGTGCTTCACATGCAGAGATAATGTGAAATGGGATTTTTAAGAAGGTAAGCACTCCATAAAAATCACCATTTGGTCAGTTTACTCTCTACAAGTGCACAACAATTTCTAAGGCATGAAAGATCAGAACTGAAAATTAATAATTAGGTCATGATTGCAGCAATGATGATCATTAGAGAAAACAGTAATGAATGCCTAGGAAATGTGTGAATCAAGTCTGATTTTTATGCCCTTGCTCTCCCTCATAATAATATGAAACGTATTTCCTCCAATATATTTTCACCATTTTCTGTGAAGCAAGTTGAAAATAGGAAACCAAATGGATATTCAGGTATTTATAAAAATTATCTCCCACAAATATACAAACTGAAAAAGTCCTCAAAACACTCATTAAATAGTTTATGTTTTTATAACACAAACATAATAGTTTTTAAAACAATTTCTTTTCTTCTTAAATTGTATTTAAGATTAAAATCAGCATCTAAAGCTTCAGAGATTTAGCTCCCTGAAAAATGATAGCTCATTTGCATGCTAATGCAACAAAGGCTGTGCCAATGTTTTCAATTTTTTTATTGTACATCTTACGGTGGCAGATTCAACTTTGTGAAGCATCCGTAAGCATGGGAAAGGATAGATAATGATAAAACTTCTTATCATTGAAAGGTTTGGGATGGAGACACATGTTCAAAGCACCTGAATCAAAATCTAGAACACATGAAGCCGAGTGAGAAATACACAATAAGGTCTGGTGCTGCAATATTTTTATCTAACTCTCAGATTTAGTGGCCAAACACTTGCAGGGGTTTTCTTTTTCTCTGAACTATATAACTGTATTCCCCACATTTACACTTCAGCAGAGAAAAATGCTTTTCTACTGTAAGCTATGAATTCTTTTCAGATAGATGAAGAAGGAAACCTCCTTTCTCTGTCTGAGAATAGCTGATATTGACAGGAGAGTAGGGCAGCAGCATAGCAGAACTTGTTCTTGGACCAATTTCCATAGCCCCTGGGAATGCACTGTAAAGAATTTCAGTAAACAATTATGCTTGCACAAACAGATTCAAGCTGCTATAAATCACTTCACTCCTTGTTCTTAAACAAAACTATTTAATTTACCCACTGCTTGTTTTTGACAGGCTGTGGCAGGAGGAGAGAGGGAGAGACAGCTGTGTTGCAGCTTTACTGTCTTGAAAGCTTAAGAGTTTCTAACGTTTCTGTGCCAGAATCTCTGCATACTTTAGACCAAAACTCAGTAGATTTTTTTCCTAGAAGTTTTGTAGTAAACATGACGTATGAGTAGATGAAAAGATGGAAGAATTGGAATTCAATATGGGAGTGTATCTTGAGATATCAATGACACATTCTTATATGCGTTGAGTAAGGCAATAAACTGAAGAGGACTAAAAGTTTTACTGTGGCCCAAGACATATTATTGTATCTGAAGGGAGGGTGGATGGATCCAGGCTCTTCTCAGTGGGGCCAAGCAATAGGACAAGAGGCAACGGGCAGAAACTGATGCACTGGAAATTCCATCTGAGAATGAGGAAGAACTTCTTTGCTGTGTAGACAACCAAGAAGATTGCACAGAGGGGTTCTGAAATCTCTCTCATTAACGATATTCAAGTGCCATCCGGACACAATCCTGAACAATGTGCCCTAGGATGACTCTTCTTAAGCACGGAAGTTGGACCAGATGGCCCGCTGTGGTCCTTTCCAACCTGACCCATCCTGTGATTCTGTGACAGGTACCAAAATTCCATTACCACTGGATTTGTAAGTTTAATACGATCATTGATCCTCCACAACCCTAGACACTGAGGTGCACAAGTCACATTGAAAGTTAACAAAACATATACTTTTGTGCTATGCCTTAGATTTTACTATGCTTTACTATCATTTCTCCATAATAGAATCACCCTCAAGAAATCCTACTTCTTGTAAAGACTAATTAACTTTTAAATAATTCATAACCCTGGAACTGAAAAAAAATCAATTTTGCCTGTCAACATAATCTGAGAATGGGGAGATAATAAACCAGAATGTAACAAAATCTTAGTAGCATCTAAATATGAAAAAGTAATCTGTCCTGTTTCTTAATTCCTCTCTTCTTATATTTACTCTTATTTTTCCCATCTTTTCGTTTTTTTCATGTGCTCAGAAAGATAATAACTTCATCTCTTATGCCACTACAGTGTCTTGAAACATCTAAATAGGTTTCAGCTGTAAAATAAACAAATTAATCCATTTGCCCAGGTTTGGAAAAATAAGGAATTGAACTGATACAAATTCAACACCTAAAAGAGGATGAAACAGAGCTGTGGATGTACTTATAATACTGCTGAGGATACTGCTAGTCCTTTACTTAAAAAATGTTAGCTAACAGAGTGGAGATTTAAGACTGGCATTGTCTTAACCCAGTTTGTGTCAAATACATTGCAACCTTTGTTAATTTGCCATGAATTTAGTTAGAAAGTACCTTTGTGTGTCAGTATTTACAATTCAGTTTCAGGTGTCATAGGACTTTGCTGTCAGGCAAATGGAGCTTAAGGTGAATAATAACATTAATAGGGAGCAAGGCAAGGTTTGTACAGAGAGAGAGGGTTTTTATCATTTTATATGCTATATTTTACTGGGAAAAAATCCAAGCAAATCTGTAGGTACATAGACTTTTTCTAAAAATCTGAAAGAGATGCCAAAACAATCAGAATTTTAAACCATTAATTAAAATTATTTTTCAGGGTTTTACACCTCAACTATCAACATTTTAAAAGGTTGCTCTCTGAAGAAAAACATTTCAGCTCCTTCTTTCAGAAGGAAATGAAAATATTTCATCTCCTTTCTGCTTTAGAAAGTAGAAGAAAAGCTGCTTGACAGTAGGAAAATAGGTTTTGGGGCCAAAATTATATTCTACAGCAATCTGATAGTAAATTGACAGTGGGAACCAGTCCACTTGACTTACTGCCTCATACCCCTTCTGCAAACCAAGTACCTCCTTAATCTCCATGCATTCCTTTGCAGTGTGCACATAAAAAGCCTTAAATAGTGTAAGAAGGTATTATGATAAGTAATGCATGGATTTAATCCTTCATTCCTTATAAATGTAGGTAATTTCCTATTTACACAAGTATGGATGACTTTGCAGGTACTGCTCACTTGAGTAATGATTATTGCTTTGAGCACAATGTCTATACATTATTACTAGATCTCTAATCATGGAATGCTATTATTCAGCAATAAATTATTATTATGACTTACATTACACACATAATAGTTAGAGCGCAGTGCATTTTTCTTTAAGATTGATATGGTAGATTTCTACAAAAATAGGAATGCAATGTGACTAATATTTTATTTTACACCTTAGAGGTGTGAAAGTAGGTCAAGTTCTGTGCCAAAAAAATATGTTGAAAACTGTTTTAATTATATGCTGGAATGCTGCAGAAGATTGCATTCACTTCATAAGTCAGCATAAAAATTCACAGAATGCAAAATTTAATGTTAGGTACATTAAATTGTGGGCACTCTGAAGTCGATCAAGTGATTGCTGTAACACTCAACACTTATTCACCATGTACCCAAACTTCTTCCACTGCAGAACGGTTGCATGAAATTGTGAACATCTTAAATCAAATGTCATCTATCAACAACAAAACTGTGAAGACTCTCTATTTTGATGCTATACTATGCATAATAAAAAACGAAGTTTGTTACAATTTAAAAAGAAAAAAATTCCCAAGTCGTCATCAATTTGAACATCAAAATATGATATGGATGTCAGTATGCTGAAGATAAAATATTGCAACAGTAAGAAAAGAACCTCTGTATTCCTATACAAAGTTGGAATCCCTTTGGCAACAAAGAAAAAAGTTATAGGGTACCAAGGCATAGTTTAGGCAATTGAAAGAAATTGATTTTTGACAAATTGTTTAGCTGAAGAGAACATTTGTATAAGAAGGGTGGGGATGGGAAAACTAATAATAATAAAAAAAATCAGATAAAATCAGCTTCCTTATTTCATTACAGAGGAATTTTAAATGAAAATACTTTCAAAGTTTATCTGATAATGTGCTATTGAAAGGCAGTGTTCTCACTTGATTTCTGGATGAATTTTGCATGATTTTATGAATTTAAACATTATATGCTTTGGGATTGTAATGATCAGGTATAATTTAGTAGAAACACGACACAAAGGACAAAAAGGACAAAATTCCATGATACTCAGCAATTAAGAGAAGTGGGGAGTACGAAGGAGGTTGGCTTACTATGCTACTATTTTTAATTAAAATTTTCTGATCAAGAAAATAGTACAGTTGTACTCAATAGGCTTCTAATTTTCTATGCTTGTTTCCTAAATGATCTGTTGAATGCAAAATAGGATTTGATTAATCTTCTGACTTATTCCTTGTACAAAAACTGATCTGAATGTACCTCTTCTTATTTGAAAGAGAAGCTTTCTTTCATATGTTTGTTCTAAAAAATAAGTATTCAGATGAAAATTAACGTTGAACTGCCTGGGGGAAAATGTTTTTTGTTGTATAGACAGCTATAAAGTCATTTCCAAAGAGAACTTTTAACACAGATTGAAAAGAAAAAAAGAAACAAACAAACAAACACACAAACAAACAACAACAAAAAAACCCACCCCAAACTATGACTATGATGGTATTCAAAGACTACTTGAGGATTTAATAGCCCACACATGCAGTAAAAAAATATCCAAGATGCAAACATGGGTATTTATTTGGTGACATCTTCATTTGTTAGTGCAGCAAAAACCCAGATAGCCATGATTTAAATCCCCAGCCTTTTCTGTTCAGTCTCAGTTGGGAGTTAAACTCCCCCTATGAATATTAAAAAGATGGGAATAGGCAATTTTATTTACTGTGCATCAAAGTAAGACCATACATGAGAAGGCATTTTTAAGTTAGGCAATCAAATTTACTTCTGTTTCTGGTTCATTTAACTCTGGTTTATTAGGACATCCTCAGGAAAGGCCGCAATGCAATGCTGGCTAGCCAAAAGGAGGTGGCTGAACTTAGTTGACCTGCTTTCCCAAACGCCTGGTTTCCTTACAGTTAACAATCCCCAACTCAGTATCAGTCAGTGCACGCATATCCAGTCCGTGATCAAATAAGTCCATCCTTAGGGTTCTGATCAGTTGTAGTATCAGCTCTGACCTTTATGAAGAGAGAGAAAAATTCCTCCTCCGTGTTCTCAACTTCCTTCTCAATCAGTGTCAGCTGGCCAACTCCCTGCCAAAACTCTCACTGAAACATTTCAGCCATCATATAATCACCTCTGGGAAAGGGCCTAGGTCTGCCCTAAAGCTATTAACACTCAGTTTAATAATTCCCAATTCTTTGCAACAAGGTCTTTAAGGCATCAACCTTTGCACTTGCACAGAACAAGTCTTTGTACTTCTAAAAAAAGTCAGCTGCCCCACTGCAGCTAGGATCCAAGCAAGAGCCTCAACAAGAAATGGGCAGCCGCTTATGATGAGAAGAGTATTATGCCTGATGATTCAAACTGCAGCCCTCATGAACTGTTCCCTCGCTTCCAGAAACTGAATTAATAGTGAAATTAGTAAAGTCACCCAGTGGATTTGGATCTGCAGTTGAGAAGTGAAAGGTTCGTGTCTATTTCTGTGTGCAAATGAATGTCAGCAATCAATTAGGTATATCTCTTAAGTCTTTACTGATCTTATGAGCAGTCACATAATCCAGCAACAATCTGTGTTACTCATATTTTCAACCTGGCTCCCAATGAATCACTGTGTTCCCTTCGAAGCAAAAGTGGCCGTAATAAATTTTGTCCTATTTTTAACTGATTTCTAGATTCCTTTTTCACTGCCCAGTGGACATTTCAAATGGACATTCCAAGAGGATTTTTATTACTCCATTTACACCAACTCAGAGCTGCCTCCTCAACATTTCACTGAAGCTCTGTGACAGTTAACTGCCATGTTGCGCTGATACATCTCCTTGCCAAGATAGTCTCCAATGTTTTGTTTTTCAAAACTTACCGAAATTTTGGAAATATAAGGGATTTTCAGAAATTATACCTAACAAAGATGCTCACAGCAAGTTAATAATTTAGTGTATGAAACATAAAACTTGGCACAAGGTACAGTAATATTTGGCATATGGATGTGCAATCTATTTCTGATGTAACAGTATGTCTGATGGTGTTACAATCAGATTATTAAAATTATTAGAGATGTCTCTGCCCAAATTAAGGTGCAAATGAGACCATATGCCAAAGGCAATAGCACAGATTTTATTTAGCAGTAAATGTGAGTGGGGGAGAGAGAGATAAAGACAAGGGGGCAGGGAGAGAAAAAGAAAATTAGTCTATCCACAAGTGGCAGGGGGAAAGAATCCACAGAATACAAAATCTGTTGGGTTTGTAGTCACTAGGTTCAGGTGGGAATGACCTGGTACCTCCCCTTGGGCAGGGAGTTTCACACTGGATGATGTAATGTTGTAGATCTTGAGACATTTTATGAGTCTTTGACATCTCCTGAGATGCTGCAGATGTCTCTCAGAGTAGTTGAATCAATCATGATCCATCAGCCAGGATGAATACCTTCATCCTACATCTCAGTGTCCCCATCTCATTTTGAAGGGGAGTGTTCACAGCTTAGTCATTACGTAAGGAAGGAAACTGGCTTAACAAGGATGACTTATTCCACCTTGCAGGATTTACCTCTCATCAGCCTCTTCCCTTATCTGGAAACCAGATTTCCAGTGTGACCAAAATGGGCCTAAACCATCCCTTGAACTTCTTACAAGTTGCAACACTTGCAAGAAATCTCTGGAGAATCTCTCAAGTGTAACATCATTTTGAATTACAAAGATATTGACAGGCAATCCATTGCCAAACATGAGTAGTTGGGACTTTCAGATCAGTGACTGAAATGTCTTAAACTGAACGCGTATTAATAACTACTAAAAATAATGTTAGATGCATATTACTCTGATGATTTTATGGACTGGAAGTGCAGATGCTTTAATGAACACTAGAGGGTAATTAATTTATAGTTTTTCTAGAAAAAGATATTGGCTAGGACTTCAAATTATCTAAATATATGTGATGGTTTGCTCTCAAAGACACATATATTCTGATACTCTGATTCTCTAAACTATCCATTCTTTATAGATTAAATGTTAATCAATTAATTTAACTGGGTACTAATCTATTTTTTTAAGCTCCAAAATTTTGTAAAGTCATCTGATGTCAGCTGAAAAGTCAGACTTAACAGTCAAAAAAACCTCCAAAAATAACTCACAGTTCTAGCTTCTATGTGCCACTCAAATCACTTATATTTCATGGCCTAATCTTCTGCCATTTTTAATGAAGAGATTTTGTGTATTCTGAAATTCAGCAGTCAGTACCAATTAGATAAATTAGTATCTGTATCTCTGATTTGAATGGAATGTAACTTTTGGAACTCTAAATCCTTAAGAATTAGTATTGGAAGGGCTCATCCTCTCTAGAAATGAACCTGGTAACTAAAACAAAGTAATAATTGTTTAGGAAGATTACACGTAAGTCAATAAACTCTTAAATAACCTTGAGTAAGGTTGCTGATGTGTGTTTATTGTGTTGCTATAAGTCAATTTCTGCTATTTTCATGTTATCTTTGTTCCCATCCTCACTAAATCTATGAGAGTAAGGTCCCATATTATTTCAAACGTAAAATTATTCAAATCACAGAAATTACACTAGCTGAGGAGTTATTATTCCCAGAAAATCAGGCTTTAGGTATGAAGTTGTCTTGAAGGCAGGAGCCTCCCTTGAAATGGAAAATGCAACCCATTCCCTCCGAATTATTATAGTGTTGAAAATAAGGGGCTCTCAGGAAAAGATGAGGATAGGAATAATATTCTTCACTAGTACGTATAACAAGGCAATTAAACATCAACCACGGCATTAACAACAAACAACCAGAAACCCAGTGATCCCTTCTTGGCTGCGGGCACTTTCCCTTCGGTGCAGTTCCGGTCACAGCCGGCAGGGGCGCTGCTGGCTCCCGGTGGGCAGGGCAGGTCCCATGATTCCTCCACGGCTGCAGGGGGCGCTGTGGCGCGAGCTTGGGGAGCACGCGGCAGTGACGGCTCAGCCCAGAAGGGAAGGGATGGGAGAGAGTCTTTGCTTCACAAACATCCTGGGGCAGTCGATCCTGGTGCCCCAGCAGGACTCTTGGAAGCAGCAAGCTGACGGCAAGATGTGTCGGCCGGCAGGGGATGCAGGGCTACAGTGCAGCGAAAACTCGGAGCAGTGACGAAGAAACCTAAAGGGGCGGGGCAGCAGCATCCCAGCTCCCAGCAGGGCAGAGAGAGGCGAGCTCAGGATCCTGGACAGCTGGGCAGGTGGTGACAGGTCCCTCTTGTAGTGAGGCGGGTGTTAGTATGTTCCCAGTTCAGTGGCTGCTCTTACAAGCGGAGGCTCACCCCACGGCAGATGCAGCAGCAGCCAATTCCCTTCCCCAAGAAGCAGCTCCAACCATCCTCCTCTAAAACCAGGATAGTGAGCAGCTGCCCCAGCCCCATCCTTTATCTGCTCCTCAGATAAGACTCTCAGATAAGAGAAGTGCAACCAGGTACCTTCCTTCCCTGAGCTTGGCCACTTCTTTTGTTTTTCTTAAGTACCCAGTTGATAGTGTTTCCTAGCGACTTAAGGGAAAAAATTCTGTAAATAAAAAGGAACAAAAGAAAAGAAAGGAAAGAAACCTAACTCCCAACAGAAGTCTGTTTAGCAGACTGGTTGGTTATGTGTATTAAATTCAATTTAAACAAATCTAGAACAATGCAAAGCGTGTATCTGAAGAGCAATTCTGCTACTGAATCAGGTTGCTTCTTTGAAAGTATTTGTGGTGCCTTTCTGCTAGCCAGATTTCATAAATGCTGTTTAGAAATCTAAGGGATATTTTACTGTATAGAATGTGCCTGGATTATTTCAATATGGTTTAGGAAAATATTACTGTTGCTAAAAACAAATTAGGGATCTAGTACAGAAAATTTTTACTGCTATCAGTTGTGTTATAAACACTATTTTACGCACATTGTTCTTCTTATTAAAGGCATAGATAACACACAGTCAGATTTACACTTGAGG
Source organism: Rhadina sibilatrix (assembly GCA_013400275.1). Taxonomy (NCBI): domain Eukaryota; kingdom Metazoa; phylum Chordata; class Aves; order Passeriformes; family Phylloscopidae; genus Rhadina; species Rhadina sibilatrix. The sequence goes on from VWYO01004204.1 coordinate 198,723, forward strand.
CTAATTCTTACAAATGGTTTGAATATTTATTCTATTTATAGCCACAAAAAAAAAAAAAAAAAAAAAAAAAAAAAAAAAAAAAAAAAAAAAAAAAAAACAAACCGANAAAAAAAAAAAAAAAGGTAGTCCAAACGTGCAATGTACAACAAAAACTGCAGGGAACTAGGGAACTTAACCAGCTCCAGGTTATCTGTCTTCTCCCACAGCCTCTGAACAGTTTTCGAGGAGCTGAACATTTTACAGAAGAAAGTCCTGATTCTTGCCCTTATGGTCTCCACATCGCTTCTATCACAAAACAACCCTCAAGATCTATTCACATCTTTCAACTCCTGATGGATCCACCTCAGATATTAGTATGGATTTGCCTGCAGGAAAGTACAGAAAGATGTCTGGTTTTTCCCTCTTGCTCCTCTGCCAAAATCAAAGGATAAAAATCTTCTGGAATATCACATAAGTATTTTTATTTGAATTAGTTGAAATACCTGCCTAGGGCAGAAGTAAGATGGAAGGCAAGAAAATAAAAACGTTTTAGGCATTAAACACCAGTGCTGAAAAATAACTATATTCCTCATTAAAACTGACACCAGAACAATTTTTCTTTGATATATATAAAGTTTGTGTGTTATTAGAAGTATTTATATCTTTATATTCTGAATTACTATGAAAGCCTTCATAGCTTTATGTTCATTTCTTTCTGAAATCAGAATTATTAAAACAAAGCAAGGAATACACTGATTTATAGCTACAAATAACAGGCTATACTTGCAAATAATATTTTTCTTCTTAGGAAGCAGAGTATTGTCTTATATGTATGTATAACAGTAAAATGCCAATCATACCTCTGAAATTGCACAAAAAATTCTCTGAGAAATTCTTAGCACTCTGCTAATCTTTATGTCTCTTTGTAAACGAGACACGTGCCAATACATTCTTTTCACTCCTACAATCAGCCCTGAAATATTTGTTGTGGTTTCTCAAAATGGTACAATTCTAATTCTAGCTGTTGAAAATTCAGTCTTATTTTTCTTTGTTTTACATTTGTCTCCTGTTATTCAGTTACTCATGCACTTTTAATGTAGGTGCTTACTTCAAAACATGCCATCTTACAACATTTTGGGGATGCATTCCTACATCACCATACAGGATATATGATACAGAGAATCTTGAGCAATCAAAAGGGACACTGCATCTGCACCCTCATCAGTAAAAACAAAATGTCCAAATAGATTCTGATATAGAGTTTGAGGAATATATGCAGGGACATGATTGATCTAGAAAAACTGACCTCACTCCAATGAATTTTAAATCTGAGTCACGTCCAAAATTTCAGCACTTACTTCCATCTCAAGATTTTTCTAGTTTGGTTCCATCTTCCTTTTTTTAGACTTAGTCAGAAAACTGAAGGAAACTTTTGGGTCATAACTGTGAGGACAGAATTCTCACTCATTAGACTGTTGCTTGATGTGTCTGGTTTTGTGATAGGCCTGTCATCTGAGTGTCCCTGTTTCAGTACATCAAAATTATGTCTGCAATTATGTTTTTTAGGACTCAGTTGCTGTACAAATAAGAAAAATACTTCCTAGTGAAGAATTCAGGTAATAATTGCTTGAGCTACCCCATTTCCGATTTAATAGAAAACCAAAAGTAACTTCCTTTCCCAGTGAGGAGAAAAATAAAATCAACTCCTATCTCTGAACACACTTCACAGTGGACATAATGGTTTTACTGATATTTCGTAAAAGGTAAATCTTCAGCAACAAAAGAGAAGTGATTTTCAAATTCAGAATATAAATATTCTCTAAGACAGCAAGATTTCTGAACTAACTATTCTCTATAAATATAGAAAAATATGTCAGTGAAGACTGGGAGGGGCATTACTATGAGACTTGCCTTAGTGCTATAGCAAGTTGTTAAATTAAGAATTTAGAGAATCCCTAAAATCCAAATGATTTTTCTCTTCTGATTTGAAGCAATAGTAAGGACCAGGACAGAACTGGTCAGAAGAGATTATATTACTTCCTTCTGCCTGAAACCAAGAACCATGTTGCTCTAGCCTCTCTAAGGCCACGTCATCTACTGCTGTATAACCTTCCGAGAGAACAGATTTAGATTTGATATAAGGAATCCGATTTTAGCAAGGCAAGATAACCTCCAGCAGTCCCTTAGAAACTCTGTGATTTTGTAAAACAAAATTTAACAAATACATTATAAGCAAAAAATATATAAAGTTTAATTTGTCTATGCACAGAAATCATAAGAACTAATATTAGGAAAAACACCCAGAAAACAAAAAACAAAGCCACAGGTGTGGGTGTTGGGTTTTGTGTTTTGGGTTTTCCTTTAAGAAGTGGGAGAGGAGCTGAGGAGCAAAGGACTGCTAGGCTCCAAAAGACTGCTACACATAAGTGATGAATTTGCCAATCATGTAGAAAAGACAAAGCCATACAGTGTTAGGAAAACAAACAAGACCACATAGTTAGATCCCAAAGTGGCAACAAAACAATTTACATTCTAATAAAAGCTGAGGAAGATGTTAAACAGAGGTTAACAAGGCTAGACAGTTTCAACCAGCAGGGTGAGCTGTAACTGACAAGGTCTCTGCTGATTATTGCTGATTTCCAATAACCCTTGAAACTCCAAGGAAATTCCAGAAGGCTGAAAGAAACTGTGGAGTGCAAATACTGAAAAAGATGATCTGCACATTTACAAGCCACTCCAATTAACATTGCTGCTATACAAAATAATAGAAACTGATTAATAAAAATTTAAATGCTGTAAATGCAGTCACTGAAAATTAACAGTTTTTTAAAAAGTAGATCTTATCAAAGTATCCTGATCTTTTTTCTAAGAATACAAAACTGGTTTGCAAGAAATTTGCAGATATATGCATTTATGTCTGTTTCTGCATACATTGCAATAATATGTATCTTGGATTTTGAAGGCACTTGAATGGCAATCTACACTATTTTAACCAAGATTCAAAATTATTGTAAATGTGGCACTCTAGATATCTCAAAATGTAGTCATAACAAAGGAAATGAATGGTTTCTAATGAGAACCAGTGGAAGTCTTATTTTCAGTCCTTCGTTGTTTAACATCTTTATTTGAACTGCAGAAAAATGTGTAGTCTATGAAGCTGACTGAAGGTGACTTGAAGTTTATGTGTCAAAAGCTTGGGATAACTAAGTCAGCTGGTAAAAGGGAACATTAGACATTTAAATGTGACCATGTTTGAAGTCATGAACCTAGGGTAAAGAACATAGCTCCAGACCAGGACATTCACTGCCAGGAGGAAATGTGTGAAAACCCTGACAGGTATGTGACTTGGGAAAGGAAGACAAAAGAAACTGTACCTTTCTGATAAATGAGACAGGGCATTTGATGACAACTAACATGGAAAAGTCTGATGTACTCAGCAACGTTTTTCCTCGAGTTTTCCCTGCCAACAGAATTTTCCACATCTCTCAAGCCCCTGAATATAAAGGCAGGAACTCCATTGTAGGAGCAGACCAGATTCAAGGCCATCTGAGGAACCTGAACAGAGACAAGTCCATGGCATCTGACAAGATGCATCCCAGGGTGCAGAGGGAAGATATAAGTAGCTCTCTATCACTTCTGAAAAGTCATGACAGTCAAGCAAAATCCCCAGTGTCTGGAAAAAGGGAAACATTGCACCGACTTACAAAATATGTAAAAACGGATACCCTGAGAACTGTCAACCAGTCAGCCTCTGTGCCTTGGAAGTTCATGAAACATTTTCTCCTAGAAGCTATGCCAAAGGAAATGAATGACAAAGAGGTATATTAGAGAAAGTAAACACGGTGTCACAAAGGCCAAATCATACCTGACAAGCCTGGTGGCGTTCTACAAAGGAGTGCCTCTATTGGTAGATAAGGGAAGAGCTTCTGATGTAACCTACCTGGCCAATGACTCAGTTCTAGACAACACCTGTGTCTCTAAATTGGAGAAAAATGGGTTTGACGCATGACTTGTTAGATACGTAAGGATTGACTGGACAGCCATGCCCAAAGAGCCAATGGCTCAAAGTTGAAATGGTCCAAATGGAGATGAGTGTTGTCCTTCAGGGGTATTGGGGCAATTACAGTTAAATGTCTTTATTAATGACCTACAGCTAAGTGTACCCTTAGCAAGTTTGTGGAACAAAGCCAAGCTGAGTGGTGTTGTTGATATGACTGAGGGAAAGGACACCATCCAGAGAGATGTGGACAGGCTAGAGGAGTGGTCTCATGTGAACCTCATGAAGTTCAACAAATCCAAGTGTAAGGTCCATCACCGGGTTGGGGCAATTCCCAGTAGCAATACAAACTGGAGGATAAATGGATTGCGAGCAAAGAAGGGCTTGGGGATATTGGCAGATGAAAACTTATGTAAGAGCCAGCAAAGAGCACTTGCAGCCCAGAAAGCCAGTAGGATCCTGGAATGCATAAAAAGCACCATGGCCAGCAGGTCATGGGAGGTCACACTGCCCCTCTACTCTGATGTCCTTAGACCTGATATGGAGCACTGAGTCCAGCTCTGGGGCACTCAGCAGAAGAAAGACATTGACATGTTGGACTTTGTTGACTTGAGGGCATGGAAACGGTCAGAGGGCTTCTCCCTTTCATAAAGAGAGATTGAGAAGGTTGTCATGGTTTATCTTGGAAAAAAGGGCTCCAGGCAGAGCTTATACAGCAGCCTTTCCATACTTAAAAGGGGCCTACAAGAAAGATAAACTACTTTTTACCACAGCAGGCACTAATAGTATGAGAGGAACATTTTTAAACTGAAGAGGGTAGATTTAGATTACACAAAATGAAAGAATTCTGGAATAGACTGCCCAGAGAAGCTGCAAATATCCCATCCCTGGAAGTTTTTTAGGGTCAGCCTGGACAGAGAATGAGGAATCTGATTTGGTGAAATGTGTCCCTGCCTGTGGGGTAAGGTTGGACTAGATAATCTTTAAGGCTCTCTCTCAATCCAAACCATTTCCTGGTTCATTGAGTCTAAGATCCGTAAAGCAGAAAAAAGTAGTAATACAATCTACCATATCATAACTGTCATGCCAATCTCCTGTAGCTGGGTTGGATCCTTTTTGGCCTTATAAGTTATGAATATCTAGATTTGGAAGCATAATTCACTCACAGAATTCCTCTGACACAATTTCACAATTTTTTCCATATGAATAAAACCTAAAAAAAATACTGACCTAAAGTTTAAAATTGTATTTTATAAATAATTTTAAACAGAGTTAATAAGAGCATTCCTTATAATAATAGTCTAATAATTGTGTTTCGAAAAAATAAATCCTAACTTCATTCATAATATCTGCTTATCTGATTTAACAGGCCAGGATTATGGCACAGCAATTAAGCAGTGAAGGAATTTCAATTGAGTTATTACCTGTGTACCTAGCTTTCACAAACAGATGAATTAATCAGGAATCAATGAAGACAATCTCCCTCAGTTTCAGGCTCAGCAAATTACTCAATACAGTGATGAATCAATGAGAATCCAAGAAAAGCCAGTGGAGTCAGTTTATTGCTGGAGGAAAGGGTAGGGAGAGGGCAGGGAGTAGGGAGAAAGATGATTAATAAAATCAGAAAGGAGGCACGTGAGAAATGGCAAATGAATTAGGAGCAGAAGCAAACAGGTGTGTGATCTGGTGGTGTATATTTTTTTGGAAAAAGGTTGGAACAGTAATGGATACCTTCTCTTATCTAGAGGGAATTCTGCTATCGTTTCTAACAGCTTGGCTGTACCAGGGAAGAAGCAGGTAGGACATTCATCATATAACTGACAGGATGCCCACTAGCATAATTTTTTGGATTTAAAACTAAAGGAAATAACAGTAGAGAGTACAGCTTGCTGAAGCTTGGGAGCATGTATCCTGCAAAGCCTACCCTGTACAGGATATGCTTCTGACTCCATTTCTCACAGAAGCTCCCTTTTTTCCTAATGCAATGCTAATGCTGTGGACAGGGCAAGCTGCTCCCTGTGACTCCATTCCTCAGCAGAAAAATAAATATGCTACTGTTATTGTGTGGGAGATAACCTCAAACTCTGTTCAGAACACCACCTCTCCATTTTTTTTCCCATAGCCCAAAACAATGGTGGATGCCACTAGTTTTAATCTCTGATTGTGTTTTTAAATTAGTTCATTAGCCTTATTTTTCTTTTTTGCTCTTTTTTTTTTTTCTTAGATATTTGGATTTTTATCTGTAGTCAGGGAAAAAGATGCCCTTCTTATGTTTCACTGAAAATGTGGACAGAGTCTAAAAATCTTAGAAAGGTGTGTGTGTTTGAAACCTGGGTCAACAGAGTATAAATTTAAGGTTTTTGTTTTCCTGTGTGTTGGTTTGCTATTCTAGGGTTTTTTTTTATTTTTTTTGGCTTTGTTTGTTTTGCTTTTCCCAAACCACAGTATTCCTTCTATTCTCATAAACTTAGTAAAAGCACATCCCAATTTAATTACATTTCAAAGTGTGTTCCAAGAACTTTACACCAATGATACTTAAAACCAGTATGTAAGACATGAAAACCTTAAATATATTGAGGTTGCCTTTCCTGCTGTGTTTTATCTCATTGCATTAGGCCCTTAGACAATAATTCTTCCTTTTGTTCTCTGGCAAACCTTCCATCCCAGACTTTCTGCTTCTTCTTATGGAAATGTACTTTTGCAGTCTCCATGGCACATCTGCTGATCTTCTGTATTACCTCCCTATACATTCCAGCTTTTCACTGGGTTCACAGTAAATATCAGTTTAAGTATACAAGTTGATTAAGCAATCGATAAGAGACATTTTAATCAATATTTAGGTGATTTAAGAAACCCAGAGAATGGCACCCCTCTAGATTTGATGGGGGAAAAAAAAAAAAAGCTTATTTTATTCTGTTAGATTATTCCTACACTGTAGAAACAGAAAGCAGAAATGTAGCATTGACGTGTATAGCTTGATGACCTTGAGCAAAGGTTACAAATACTAAATGATATAGTAGCGTTACAAAATCAAACAGAAACTTTTTGTTATATTTAGACAGTCTTTAAATTTCTAAGAAGAAAAGAGAATGAGAAAGAAAAGAATTACTTTCTCATTAAGCTGGGGATTAAATATTCTAGGTACAAATCATAAATGTTCATTCTAAAACATCACATTTGTTTGTGGGATGGAAAATCCTTTGGCTACAACAGTTCAAATACTTTCTGGCTTTTAGCCGCTTATTTTATTTACACATTGAAAGTTGTAACACAACTTGAGGTTTTACCAATACAAATGCAAAACTGGCAACAAAGTTCCTAACTATGTTGAGTTGATTTTAGTCACTGATTTATTTAAAACATATTTTTGGAGTACATACACAGCTTAAAATAAAATATTTGATAAATATTTCAAATGGTGATAAATATTAATACCAAATAATGATCCATAAGTGTAAATAAGTTTGCCAGTCCCTCAATGGATTTAGTATGACTTCTTGCCTAAGTTAAATATCTGAAAGAACCATCTCTCTACCAAGAGATTGTAAAGTCAAAAAAATCTCTAGACTTTTTTAAGCAGAGGAAAGAGGTAAATGTGAATGTCAATATCCTTTTCTGCTCTGAATTATCTGCTGTTCAACCTTAAAGACCCAATTGGAAAAGGCTGGCTACTACTACAGTGAATGAATACTGAGACAATTTCTGAGGTAGGAAAGGTCTCAGCTTCGTAAAGCTGTTTTAAAATTGCAGAGCTATCAAAACCAAGTGCCCAAGTTCTTTGTAAATGTTAAGCACAGGACGTGGGAATTCTTTTATTATATCTATGACATCTTTAAAGTTGGAACTGCAAGTGGCTCAAAAGAATAGATTACCGATTACTGCAATTTTCTACATCACCAAACTTTGAGATTTAACATGTTCTGCAATTAGCTGGTGGTCTCAGATTATCTACCTATGCAATGCCAATGAAGTAAGTAGCTGGATAAATGAAGTGCAATACAGATAAAATCAATGTTAGTTCAAAGGCTGAAGTCTGAAGAACCTTTTTAATCATTTCTAGTATCTCATACCAATGGACTGAATCATGAACTCACTGACAAAAAACATAACCACAGTGTTCCTAAAATCTGTGGCACAATTTCAATTTCCTTCAGCGCAAGAAGGCTCAAGCTAACAGACTGTTCTCTTTATCCTACATGTCTTCCTGATCTTTTAAAGAAGGATCTCATCTCTATGTGGATTTTGGAAATAATGCTATAATTTCAAATTATTTAAAATTTTTAAGACTCACAAATTTGCAAAGTTACTAATCATTTCATCTGATGAAGAAGACTCATGTTACTTCTCTAACATTTCCTAGTTGAAGTTCACTATTTGACTGGAGGACATTTGCAAGTCCATGTGCTTTTGTAAGACAAGTGTGATAGCTATTCCAGACATAGACATGGGCAGGGGAACACCTCAAAATTTATCCAGTTATTTATTTTGACCGATGAGTCAGATCACTCAGAGTGAGATCAGCTTTTGAAAATTTAGAAAAAGAAAGTGGAGAAACTCCTTCATGGTTTGCACATAGTTTGCTATTGTCCCAAACATTAGAAGTATTACAGTCTTAAAAACGCCTAAATACTGTGATAAATAATAAACAGTAAGCATGAGATCTGATAATTTTAAAGAATTAGAGATGCAAGTTAAAAGTCCTGAAGAACTTTTATAGGAAAATTTACTGTCTGTAACAGATCCATCGTAATGTGAGTTATTCAAGAAGAGGTACAGTCTGATGTCTAATGCATTATACATGAATAATTTCCTACCACAACTGCAGCAACTGAAATTGTCTCCTGTGTTAAAACTACCAAATTAAAAAAAATGGGAAAATAAAAAAAAAAAAAATTCTCATCCCCTTGAAAAAGAAACAACCAATGTTCAGAAACAAGTTTTCAATTCATAGTCTTTAATTTCACCTTCAAATTTTCTTTCAGACTGGACTACTTACTAAAGAATTTTATCCCTTATTTCATATTATTGGACCAAAAAAAAAAAAATAAACTAAACACATAAGCAAAGCAAAAACAGCCCAAGCAAAAGCCGGGTTTTAAAACAGTAGTTCAGTGACATTTACAATTGATTCAATGCCCGCTGACATCCAACTTTGAATCAGATTTGTTGTATCTAGATGAATATCTACAAACAGGTTTTGTGCAATGTTGCATGCACAAAAGTTAGACTCTTTGAAACTTTGGATTTTCAACAATGACACAGGCTCTAGCTGCTGTCATCAATTTTGAAATCACAACAGACTACTTGATACTATTTCATTCATTCACATATAAATTAGCATATTGCTCAAGAAAAAGCTTATTTATTTACAGAATCCTGATGAGTAACTCAATGCAATGTTGTTAAATAATAACAGTAACTCAGTAACTCAGTACAGTTGTTAAAACTGTCACTTGTCTGTTGAATGTGAATTTTATTATATAAAGATGAATATCATCTAAATAATAATACAATTATACAACGATGGATGTAGATTTTGTTCCAAATTATAGCTAAAATGTTCTGAAAGAACAAAAGAGAAAGCATTTGTTTATTGTTATGAAATTCCATGGACTTAAAAGAAAGCTAGGCCCTCAAATTAAAAGTTTAGTATATTTTTAAGCGCTTTGACCCCAAAGGTAAGAAAAATTATTAAATGGTAAATGTACATTAAAATGGTTTGATATACTTGAAACTAAATTCTATGAGACCTCTGAGTTAACTTCAAGACAACAGGACCTAAACTAAGAAATGCTGATCAGTTCTTACGCTTAAAAAAAAAATAGAATTGTTCAGATTTCCAAAAATAGCATCTGAGACACTATCTGGAAGAGAACTATTCTCCAAGTGTGAATCTAATAGAATATATCACACCTCATATGCCCAGCATAGGCATACACCTTTCCCCAGACCAGATTGCTCAGAGGTCCATCCAACCTGGCCTTTTAAAAAGGACTTTATTGTACGATGCCTTGCTTTTTCAAAAAGGACATTACTCTTTTTCAATATTGTTTTCAGGAAGATCTAGGTGCCATGCAGTCAAAGGTAAAAGATGCATATTTTTGTTTTACATATCTTAATGATTTACTATACATGCCCCCCACTTGATTTCTGCACCACTGTAAAATGGATTCAAACACCAACTTGAGCAGGGGTATGGGACCTACTACAAAAGTACGACAAGTATTAGAACTAGAAGTTTTAGTAGTTCTGTACTGATCAGGTTTGCATTGCATAAAAACAGACACAATGAAAAAAAAACCCTAAACAAAAAAACTAAACCCAAAAAACCCTAGCTGTGAAAGATAATTACTTATAAAGTGAATTTCTTTCACAGAGAAAGAGATGATCCTATAATTAATACCTTTAGCATTCTTATTAAGTAACAGGGTTGCTGCTTTGTGTGTTTGAGGTTTTTATAGGAATATAAATGAGAATTAGTCTACCCATATTCGTATTCTTATCATTCCATCGTAGCCACATAAAAGACTATAAAACACTAAATTTGTATTTTCTGTGTTACTTTTTATCTTGTGATGACCTCTCCTGGTTGAGCTGCTCATTAGCCTTGATTCCAAAAGGGTGTTTTCATCCCTCCACACTTATTCAAAAAAAAAAAAAAAAAAGCAGGAGTATGAAGAATTTATTGCCAAGGTATGAAAACATGCCCATGAATATAATTGACAGTAAGATCTGGGCATTAATGTGTATGTGATACTGTATCACAGTGTATGTTTGTTATACTACAGGATGGGCTTTCAACACTCACTTCATCTTGAGATAAAACTGAATGAGATTAAAAGCTTTCAACACAATCACTTCTGAATCAGTATTACTGAGAGATTCCATTTTAACGACAGAGATAGATTTACTTTGCTAAGTAAGCAAACATTTGAGATACAGTATATTCACATAAGCAATGTCCAATTCTATTCTTTCTGAAAATTGTATCTTTTTCTATGCCAGCACAAGCAGACTGTAAGAAAATACTGAAGAGCAAGCTCATATATAAGGATTTGTAATTCACTGTACACCATAAGTCTTGCATACTTCCTAAAAAATACTGTAAAGAATAAATTTGTTGTTGTTAATTACTTCAAAGCCAAAACATAAAGTAACAATGGAGGAGAAAATGAAATAGTGGTTGGAAATAAGTGTTACATCAAAGTTGCATTTGACACAGGTCTTACTTCTTTCAGAAGTATTCCCAATATGAGGCTCAAAAAATGACAGAGGGAAAAAAGGAGAGAAGAAAAAAAAAAAAAAAAAAAAAAAAAAAAAAAAAAAAAAAAAAAAAAAAAAAGATGAACACTAACTAAAAAGGATGAAAACCTCATCTTGTCAACAGAGAACAAAATTCTGCAATCCCATTCAAAATCAGTTGCATACGAAGTTACAAACAACCCCAAAATATAGCACAGTGACAAAATACAGTACAGGGACCAGTTTGTAAAGCAAAGCATGCAACAGAATAACCAGCAAAGTGCATCAAAACACTGACACAGCACTGGAGTTTTCACTGTGGTACCACTTCCCAAGCACCCCATAAGCCTTTACAACAATTTTCAGCATGTGAACAATTCTTTTGTAAATTTAAGGCTGACATGTGCTTCTAGCTATATTTATGTTTCCAGTAAACAAATCTAGCTCCATTTCACTTTCAGAAGTGAGTCAGAAATAAAATGAACTGCCATTCACTACGTAAGGAGTATAATGTATAAGCTCTTGGAAGATGAATTAATATAAAGAAATCTTTGAATAGCTAATCATCAAGATGGGAATGTATATGAGTAAATTGTAATTAAGATTATATATATCCTCTATTCCTGGGATTTCTGGTTATAGTGATGTCACTACAATCATTAACTTCTCAACAAACTTCTTTCAAAAGTTAAAGATTTGTTTGTTGGGAAATCAGATAACCCACTGTAGGTAATTTTCATGTTAAACTATAGCCATTAGTTGCTGAGTGACAAAAACAAACAAAAAAAGCTCCAAAACCCTGTTAGAGAAAAGCAAGGACTTTGTTTTTGAAGAACAGATTTCTGACAACCTAAATCATGAATCCTCGCCCCCACACATTCCTGTTATGCAGAGTCTGAGAGATGACCATGAAGAAATAATAATATTCCTAAGAAAAATTATATAGCTGGTCAAAACTGAGAAGTAAACCTCAGGATCAATACTTCTCCTAATTCAAAGGTAGGAAAACAACTGAACATCCTACAGCTTCTGAGACCTAGATAACAATGCAGACACTGCTGTGCATATTTGTTGACACACAAACAAATACACAAGTGCAAGTAAATCCTGGAATAACACTTGTTTTTCAATAGGTATTAGATGATAAAAGATAGAAACCCACTAAGAAAGCATAGCAGTGCTCCAATTCCCTAATCATTGGATTGTTCATTCCTGCCTCCAAGGAACAATTAAACAAATAAATAAGTAGAGTGATTTACATAGATCTCTATGTAGTATATATATTACATTCTATGGCAATTCCCTGCTTGGTCAGTAGAATCAACCCCCATTCACACGTATACAGTCCCAGCACATCTATCCATAACATTTCAGGACGCTTCCTTCCTCTATAAGCAGCCAATTAAGCCAGCAGTATGATGATGACACTATAAAAATGAACTGTTTCACTTCAGTATGCATTTCAAAAATACCTGGCAACTGGCAAATGTTTTACATGGTCAGAAGAGAAACAACTAAATACTTAGTACTGACATCTACTTGAAAAATGTTTTGCTCAAAACTAGAGCTCAGCGCAATGTTAAAGGTTTGATCTAATATCCACTGAAATCAATGAATATGCTGTCATTTTTGTACCGATAGCAGAATCGGATTCTGTACAGGTGCTCTACACTGCTCTGGTCTGAAGTTCAGTATTTCAGCAGATGCTTGATCATTTCTCTACTATTTCTGCCTTGCTAGGAGGGCAATTGATGGTCTCCTCTAAAATACCTTTGCTCGTTCTATTATGGGCAGGAAAACTTCACTCTCAAGAAAAGCTGTGCTGGCTCAGTTCCCTCTCATCAACTCACAATCATTCTTTCCTCTTCAAATGAGACAGAATTTTCTCTTGCTGCTCTTTGATAAAACACTAGTTATGGAAACTGCTCACATCTCCTCTTTTCCCTCACAAAACTGTGGAAGTGAAGTACTTCCAAATGCAAATTGCATCCCTTCTGAGGAAGGTGGGAAAAACCAAAACAAACCAAACCGACCAGCCAAACAAAAACTATCCCCAAACTTTGAACAGCTTCTGATTCCTTTCCCCCTCTGACTCCACTGCAGAACCAAGATTATATCATAGAGCAGGTCTCTTTCAACTTTCCACATCAGCTACCACTGAAATCACCAAGATCTGATAGGGAGCACTGCAAACAGTATAAGACCTCAGTGCACACACACGCATACAAAGAAAAATCAAACACAATCAAACACAATATTCATCAGCAAAGCAAAAATAATTAACCTCACAGAGTTGTGGGATTTTCCCTCTGGCTTAATTCAGAGCTGAGATTGTGCATGTTTCGTAGCAAAGGGTACTTACGAGATGCAGGCAGAGCGGTCCTGGCTCTGCAGCTAATGCTGATGAAAATCCAGAGGAAGAGAGCTGCCCTGCAGCCAGCTTGGGTAACCACAACCATCCTTCACTTCCTGGCTCCCTGTACTCCAAATGCCAGCCGCAGAAGACCTGCTTTTCTCCACTTTGGCCCCCTTCGCTCTCTCTCCTTTTCTTCCTCGGAGGAGGTGTCGAGGAGGTAAAAGGGGCAGGGCTTTACCTTGGGGTAGAAGCCAAACCCCCTCTTCGTCTGCTATCTTTGGGTTTGCAGCAGCAGGATAAGTCCCGGTACTTTTCTTTCCCTTATTTCTCTGTGTTTGTGCGTTTCTGTGCCTCCTTCT
>VWYO01004204.1:213101-258150 GCA_013400275.1 Rhadina sibilatrix
GGGGATGGGGATGGGGAGGAAGACAGAGACGGGGACGGGGACGGGGACGGGGATGGGGACGAGGACAGGGATGAGGATGGGGATGGAGATGGGGGCCGGCTGCGGAGCCGCGGGGCGGTGTCGCGGTGCCGCTGGAGCGGAGGCGCCGCGTCCCTGCTCGCCCAGCGGTCGGCTCCTGCCGCCCTCCCCGTCGCTCCCCCGCACACCGCGGCTCCCCGAGCTCCAGCCGGCGGGGATCCGAGACAGATGGCCAGCAGGCAAGTCCTCCGAGCGGTCCTAGATCTGGCGGCGGGCGAGCATCCTCCCGCCTGCAGAGAGCTGGGGCTGCAGGAGCCGCTAATGCAGATGTTGCCATTCGGTAATTAATTCTCAGCCCGAGAGCGAGCCAGGAAGCAAGCTGCATTGAAGTATCACTATAGTTTTCACCTACAAGAGATGACGGAGACAGCCTGGCCATATCTCAGCCTTATGTTTTAGGGATGGCAAGAGTCTGACTGTAGTTTTCCATCCCTCTCCATCCCTCCTGACATTGCCCTTAAACAGCTGAACCGAAAGTTATTGCTCACCAGATACGGTAGAATAATGAGGGTAGGGAGTTATTCATGGATTATTTATTCTACAATCAATGAGGCAAAGAAAAATGAAAACAATTATTTCTCAGGTGTTATATAGAGAAAGCTGAGAAATGGAGAGGTATAATTTCTTTAGAGGAGCCCCAAAGCAGGGATAAATTATTTTCAGTGACTAATACACATGCTGTTAACAAGTACCTGCTGTTATTTAGTGACTGTGATGAAGTGGTTAAGACCGTGTGTAAGATGAGATTTTCAGAAAGGCCTTGGGATATTAGGATCCTCAATCCTATTGCCTTTCAGAGGGAGTGCAGTGCCTATCTTTTAGGTCACTTTGAAAGCTCATCCATACGTAATATGTGATATCCCAGGAGAGACGTGGCCTACAGGTTTGAGCCCAGGACAAAGCTTAAATGCCAGTCCTGGGAAAAATGTTTCTGTAATCTTGTCCAACTGCCATAATTTTTCCTCCTTGCCTTATCCATAATGAGTATTAATAAATTAATATTTCAAATGCTTTCATAGAATTAATGCCAATATGTCTACAGCAAATGTGAAATGGAAAAGTGCAGTATGAATGATAAGTTTCATTATACTTATTTGTTTTTGAAAGAATAAATATTTCCATAGAGACTCTGTTACCTCTTCCCTGCATCATCCTGACTGCTTTGCAATGCCCTCCCCTTTCCTTATAATCCACAGATACATTTTGATGTCCAGTAATCATTAAAATATGTGAGTTTTTTGGGAATTAACTAAGAACCAAATATTAATTAGTGACATTAAACTAGTTCAAAATTGTCTCTTTCTCTAGCTTCTTTCTTGTTTACATCTTCTATTCTCTTCCTGCTGTGTATCCCACAATTTTTCAAGTTCATAAACCTACATTTTCTTTTGTTTAACTACCACTGAAATGATAGAGCTGATATAGTATCACAAGCTGACTGCAAACATTCATGGAAAAAAGAAAAACTTCTGACTGTGACATGCAAAAATTCCTACCACTTTCATTCTGAGTTCCTGAAACCCTTTGTGTATTCATTGGCCTCTATAATTCACTTGAATAAGTAATAAACAGCTTCTCTGAGTAAGTACTTAAAGGCTCAGCAGACCGTTTTTCAAACAAAATTTCTGTTTCTTAAGGCTCTTCCAACAAGCACAGCGAAAAAATTACTTGCTCATCACCCATTCACACTTTTATACCTATACACCTGCATATCACTTACCTCATGAGGTCATCCACAGGATGAAAACCTTGACTTGAGTTTAGTTGTTCAGACTTCAAACTTGTTTAGCTTTTGATGATTGGGGGTTCCAATAATGTACTCAAATTGATCATAAGTAGGTTGACATGTAAAGAAAACAGCTATAAAGGATAAGACAAGTAAGTCAAAACAGGAGGATGCAGCAGGCTGGTTGGTGAATATCTCAGTAATGGTGATAGTAGAAAATTTCCTTGTGGTTTGAGATGGAAGAAACGGCACAGATTATTACATTTTCCCCCACCTCGGAACAGGATCAGTCCTTAAAAACTGCATAAAATATTTAAACTCTATAGCAAAAGAAATGAGTTGTGCAAGGATAATGCAATTATTTTTAATATAACCACAAGTGAGGCCTGCAAAATCATTACCTTTGACTGATTCTGTCACACAAAAATCATTACAAAGATCTTCAGACATTCTTTAGTTGTATAAAACAAGCCAACCATGTATATTCTTTTTTTTTTTTATTTTACTTTTTTTCTGGAGCATGTTGTGAAATATTACTTTACATGATTCAACAAATCCAAATTGAATATATTAACCTTTGCAACAAAAACATAGTCAAATTGTGTTAGGCCACAATATGAAGTTATTAGATACTTCTACTCTTTCTCCTAACCTTTCTGTTCCAGACTGTAAATGTAAATGTGAGGAAGTATCTAAGCGTGCACTGAGACACGCCTGCAGTCTCAGCAGGGCACCTACAAGCTTTAGCACCCCTATCCTGCAACTGTCAAGTGTATTCAGCTTGGGTCAACAGGACTGTGTACTCCACTCTCTAGGTTAGGAGTGTGTCATAGCAGACTGGGGCAGGCACACCAATCAAGAGGTGCAGAAGGAAGATCTTCCATCAAAGATATTCCCATAAGAAAATTAAATGTTCTTTATTTTTATTTCTTAAATCATAAAATCATGTAATTGTTTAGGTTGGAAAAGACCTTTAAGGTTGTCAAGTCCAACCACTAGCCCAGCACTTCCACAGCTGCCACTAAACCATGTCCCAAAGTGTGCCACGTCTACACATCTTTCAATTATTTCCAGGGTTGAGTTACCACTCAACTACTTCCCTGGGAAGTGTGTTTCTATGCTCAGTAACCCTTTTCATGAAGAAATTTTTCTCTGTATCTGATCTAAACCTGTCACAATTTGAGGCCATTTCCTCTTGTTCTATTGCTTTTATACCTGGGAGGAGAGACCGACCCCCGATCGGCTACAACCTTCCTTTCAGGGAGTTGGAGAGAGTGGTAAATTCTTCCCCAAGCCTCCTTTTGTCCAGGCTAAACACTTCCCTTGGCTGTTCCCTGAATGATTTACTCTTTAGACCCTTCCCCAGACCCTCTCTAGAAATTCTCCAGCACTTCAATATCTTTTTTGTAGTGAGGGGCCCAAAACCAGCCAAAGAATTTGAGGTGCAGCCTCACCAGTGCCAATGACCACTTCAACACTCCCAAAGCCTTAAAAATAGAGATACTTCAGCCAACTGGTGAAACCTCCCTGGCAATTAGAGAGATACTGCAGTGTTAAAAGACTCCAGTTATTACAGCTGTACACAAATTTTATTGAGCTTAATGGAAATTGTACACACATATTGATGAATGAATAGATCATTCTGAATTTACTATAGCTGTCAAGCAATGTCTGCTAAATGGAATTCATCCTGGCTAGAGCTATATTTACAGTATGTGAATGTCAAGAGGGAAAATACAATGTCAGAAAGCTAGAAGGATAATTAAGAATTTCAAACACTGCTGGGACCAAATGGCACCCAATAAAGTGATCAATTGGGGCCACAGAAGAAAATGAGCCAACCTGAAAAAGGGCATGCAACTTGTGAATTAATACTGAAAAGTAAGCATCAAACTTCTTTATGCCTAATAAACTACCATTTAAAAATATTGCTTCCCTTTTACATTTTTGGTTTCCCCAGACCTCTTGCATGGTAGAGCTCTAAATATCATCTGTAGTAGAATTTCTATCCAAGTGTCTAGAATGTTAAATATGAGGACTTAAGAGAAAGTCACGATGTCTTATGAGAAAGACAAATGCAATATATTTCAAATTATGACCAAACAAGGCTTTATGATCACATGCACAGAATGAAGTGCCAGAAAATGGACAGCTCTGTTAGTGGAGGAAGTCTAGGGTTTATTAAGAACAATGTGGGGTTTTCTGTTTGGATTTTTGATACTCAAAGGTATTTCTCTGAGGGAGAAGGGATCACATGCAAATTGTGATCCCTCTGCCTATGAGAAACTGTAAAGACCTGAAGAAAATGCTTATTTTCCAGATATGCAAGGAAAGCCTTTCCTAATCTTAATGCTTCTGAAAAGGAAGATGAAGGTGTATTGGCAGAAAAGAGACAGTAACTTCTTCTTGCTTCACAGAGATAAAAATATAGCATTATAGTTTGAAGTGAACACATTTTGGCTTCACCATCAGTTAATTATTGTTATTTTATTGAAACAAACAGATTAAGAAATGGAAATATGTATTTATACAGACATCAAAATAAATTGTAGATGTTCAAAAGTTTTCAGCTTCATGTCCCAATATCTTTTGCAGTCTAAACATGTTCTTATGACAGCATCTACCTTTAGAAATTTCTTTTGTGATACCTTAATCTCTATTAATCTGCATTACATAATAAAACCATTTGACAAACAATTATGAGGAGCAGTTGAGGTCACTTGGTTTTTTCAGCCTGGAGAAAAGGAGACTGAGAGAAGACCTCATTGTGGTCCTCAGCACCATCAGGAGAGGGGAAGCAGAGGGGCAGGTACGAATCGCTTCACTCTTGTGACCCGTGACAGGACCCAAGAGAACAGCATGAAACTGAGTCAGGGTGATTTGGTTTGGATATGAGGAAAAAGCTTTTCACATAGTGGCCGGTTGGGCACTGGAGCAGGCTCCCCAGGGAAGTGGTTACAGCACCAGCCTGACAAGAGTTCAATAAGTGTTTGGACAATGCTCTCGGACACATGGTGGGGTGTCTTGTGCAGGACCACGAGTTGGACTTGGTGATCCTTGTGAGAGCCTTCAAACTCAGCAGATTCTGTGATTCTAGGGCTAAATAATTGTCTAAGTACAACATGTAAAGAAGGAAAAGCCTTGCTAAAGGAAAATAATCTTTTTGCTAAACCAAATTTCGAATTTCATTAACATAACAGTATTATAGTTGATTCCTTCCCTTACTGTATCTGGCCTCAGTTTTTCTTCTTAATTCAGTTTAGACCATTTCATAGGCAATCCATGGATACATAGGAGCTCTATATTGAAAAAAATGCACAGAAAGTGAATTATAGTAATATTTTCAAAAGCTATTGCAATTACATTGAAAATACTTCAGCCACTTTGAAAGGAAAAATCAAAATCTGGAACATTTCCGTCTGCTATTTGTGGGGCAGGAAAAAAGGCATCCTTTCAGTAATGCACAGCCTGCAAGGTAAATGCCAAAAAGACTGTCAGCTCTTCTTAGACTATCGTTTATGTCTGGATGAGAAGACTTCATGAGACTTGAAGGTTTTTTGAAGACAAATACATAGCAACAGTTTGGAGAATACAGTAAATACTTCCAGAGCAAAGTAATATTTGTGAAAAATTCATGTATTTTTAGCCATATTTTAATGCAAATTAGCAGCTGAAAACATGGGAAAGAGCCAGCATAATCTAACATAATTTCTTTCCTTAAACTGACAGTGATCTACAACCCTCATCTTGGGAACTTCTTTGGAAAAGGTTTTGAAATAATTCTCAACTAGTAGCTTTAAACCACTGCTTTACTTTAAATAATGTGTGTTACTGAGGATATAGCCTCATTATCTACTCAATACATATTTAACAGATTGGAAGAGGTTAGCAGAGTAATGCACTAAAGTTACTGAAGCATTTAAGCATTCTGAGTAAATATATATTTGCCTCCCTCTTATATTGTCCACATCATTCAGTCTCAATTACCACACTAATAAACCAGTTATCTTCATCTCCTACTACAGATAACATATGGGTACTTGACCATAAAAGTACTTTAAAATACTACCACTCTGTCTTATATTAAGAGTATCCAGAGTCCTCTTGAACCATATTATAAATTTTTTCTTACAATTGATTGTGGTAAGGTACTTGGTGCTTCAGTTAAACATGAAGCTCCAGTAATTCTTTGTTATGACTCCAGAACTGCCTTTTATTAAGTGTCTACAGTGCATCTAGTACAGAGCAGGGTGTCAAGTCATGACTGAAGCTCCTGCATTATACCCAAGCACAATTATACTTAAAGATAAATGCATATTGCTTTGCCTGTCTGCACACCTGCCTGTCAGATAATTTCCTATGCGTCCCCTGTGTTCTTGTGGGCTTTTCTTTCTTTCTTTCTTTCTTTCTTTCTTTCTTTCTTTCTTTCTTTCTTTCTTTCTTTCTTTCTTTCTTTCTTTCTTTCTNTTCTCTTCTCTTCTCTTCTCTTCTCTTCTCTTTTAAAAAAGTCTGGGATTAACATCAATTATACAATGACTGGCAACCTGGGCACTTTTTCAAAAACTGAAATGATTAGATGAGCTTTGTGCTAACTTTAGGAAGCTGAGGGTATGTATGCAAGCATAGCAACTCCTTGGGTTTCAGTGGAGCTTCTGAGCTGCAGCCAAGCCCAGCCAGATCAGATCAGCCTGCAGCTCAGAGTGGAGCCACTCTATCTCATTCCTTGAAGAATGCTCCCATTGACCAGCTGGAGGTTTTCATTACAGCCACCAACCCTCCTACTTTAGATGGAAAAATAGACAGTGTAGGTTTTTGGTGAAGGAGATTGTGTGTTAGCTGGTGTGGTGTTCTGAGAACCACTATTTGTTTTTTTGTCATGTTGATAAAAATTGCAACTACTGTAGTAGTTGTGTCCTGAAAAAGAGGTGGATTATTCATTTCTTGTTCAGAGTAGTCCCATTCCAGTCTACCTGCTTTTCTTTCACATAAATCAGTCAGCAGACTGCAGAAATTTATAATAAAATCATAGATGCATGTGCAACAAAAGTGCCCATACAAATATTGTGACGACAAATGATTATCCTTGATATCTTAGTAGCCATTTTGGAAGTAAGGATGAAACTGAGAATGAAATTACCTCTGTAGTAGTAACAAGGGAATGAAGTCAAAGTATAAATTGCAGGGCTGTACCACAATCTTTTTTTTTTCCATCCTTCCTTCCACACTGAGATCTCAAAAGCAAACAGGAAGCCTTATCAGGAGGCGCACAATATGAAGAGCTCTCTGGTGTATGAAGCCACATCTGCGACCACCCTTAATGGCATGCAGCTTCTCAGCAGATTCAATAGTGCAGAGGCCTCTCATGAAGACCACTTCAGCTTAATTTATAAGCAGCCACGTTCTGGATTTAACATCTCTAGATTTTAATCTCTACATTGCAAAACAGCCTGAATTTATTGCCTGGTATTAGGAAACATCTAATCAAAGACATGATTTTAAAGTCTTTTCTACAATCAATAGCTCAAAGCAATAAACTCTCACATGCCGTGCTACACAGCAGTAGGAGAGGTGCAGCCACACTCTCAGCATATTCAGCAAACTAAAAGACACCAGAATAACCCTGTCTGTGATGACACTTGCAACAATCACCACAATGTGCCGTCCACTCTGGTATCACATGAAACACTTTTTGGGCATGTTTCCTCTGGACTGGAGATGAGAAGTCTCCCTAACTGAGGCAAGAGGGTTTTAAAAAAACACCCCAAATATTGATCTGATATTAAGAGACCACAGAATCATGACGAAGCTTGTGGGTAAGCTGCCTTTTATACATATGAAGGGATTTAGTACCAGCCCACCACAGTTCTGGACCCAGATTATCTCCTGGACCCCAGAATATATATCACTATGTATGTATGTGTAGGTACCACTCACTCACACAAATAAAAACATTTAATAAGTCCTGTACATATAAAGCGAACTGCAAATACCTGTTATAGAAGGGCAAGCTCATTATTAAAATATGCTCTGGATAGTCTTCATTCATAAGAAAACAAGGCTGGAAAAGACCACCCAAGTCATATCAGTTTGCCAGATTTATCTCTAAGGTAAACTCCCTTTTCCTCTCAAGCATAAATGCTTTTCACAGTATTAATGAAATATAGGGTGGTTTGGAGATACCTTCTGTGAGGTATGGCTAATAAAAATCACTTAGCTGTCCAATCTTTTTTAGCTTTTGGAAAGTATTAAACACAAAAAAATACATGTATTTTATATAGACTTGCACTTCTTGATATTATCTCATGGTCTAATTAAAAATTAGGGAAAATTCACATAAAGTAGACCAAAGTCCTCCAATGGTGCACAATATTTTTAGCTCTAAATGCATTGGTAATAAATGGTGATTAGATTACTGTAAATTACTCACTACCATGGAGCATGTAATAAATGAACAATAATTTATTCTCCACAGTACCTCAGGATTTCAAAGCATCATACAAATATTGAACTAAGCTTCCCAACAAGATAAGTAAATATTATACCTGCGTAAAGAACAGGAACAGAAGTCTACGCAGTGTCCAAAATCACCCATATTCCAACTGTTGCAAAAAAGATTCACTGGCTCTGAGACCAAACACAAGTTTTTAGAGCCAGACAGACAAATCAGCAAGAGCTATGTCTCTTGTCCTACAGGGCAAGTTGCCCTATCAAGGCAAGTGAGCTGAAAGTGCTCCATTAGTACTTTGATGGAGATGGCAGAGTACAAGAGAGTATGAAAGATTTAATCATAAGAAACGCACTCTAAGAGGGAAAGGCAGAAGAACCTAAGTGAAAAGTACTTTAAAAGGAACCAAAAGAACATGATGACTACAGCTAACAAGCTAATGCCTTTTGCTACCGATAAAAAAGCATGCTAGAGTTATAGGTGAACTAGATGAAACTAGTAGTATAAATGTTCATAATTTACAGTGTACACACACTTTTTTGTTGTTCATCATTCAAAAGTGATAGAGTGTTATTTTGTAGAAATTTCTGCATTTCGTAGAAATGACTTGAGTGCAGAGAGGAATTTAATAGAACCACTTGTAAGTTTTAAACACTGAAAAATCTTCAGTATCCCAGCCAAAAAACCTTGAAATGTATTGGAGTCTGTATGGCTGTATTCTGCAAAAGAAAGACGAAGAGGAAACTATTTTATTTCCCCTTTAAAAAACCTTGAACTGTGGTAAATATTTAGAATCAAGAAGAATGCAATCTCTTAAGAACCAAAGGAATGCTATCTAATTATGAGTGCTGCAGTGATAAAAGCACTGAATCCTACTGTGTTTCCAACTTCACGAGGAAGCAAGGTCTCATTGTTCTGCCCACAGACATGCCTGCAAATGTAGGAGAATTTTTGATGCAAAGAAAAAGACTGAAACACTTTTCTGTACTCACGCATCTTACTGCAGCAATTTAATTGCTTTCCACTTCTACCTCTAGCAAAGACCGCACTATATGAGAGTGGTGGGATATGTCATTAACATTCTGAAAAGCTGTAAATACAACATAACCTGTTTTCTAGGTGCTCTCCATCCACATGGACGCTTCTCCATCAGCTTGTGGACTCCTTGCTTAGAGGTTGTGCAGCAGCAAAATTTTAACCCACTGTGCATGTACTAATACTATCCGTTCCAAGACATGTCTTAGTCACACTTCTTTCAAGCCAGCTATCTGCCAAACTGGCAGCTCTGATGGTGCTTCAGAAGCACCTAAGGCATTTATAGACACACTCAAAGGGGATATTTTGACAACTCAGATTGAAAAATCTGTTCTTCCCAGAACAAGAGCGTCTTTTGTTCATTAGTGTTCTGTTCAGCTCTGTTGACCTTGGTTTTATTTTAAACCTTGATTGCTGTAACATTCGCTCTGCCACTCTGCCAGCAGTCTATAGGATTCCAACAAGTAAATGGTTAGAAGGGAAAAAAGGATAGCATCTTTCTCCCTCACAAATCAAGGAATGCTTCAGCTGAATATAGACATCTAACTTTGAACTTGTCACTTTAGTCTCACTTTACTCTTGACAGAGAGCTAGTCAGTATTGCCAGTATCATCTCAGATAAGATTCATGTTACTCTAAACTAGACGTTTGCACATGATCAGATGAGTCAAGCACCATTAAAGTTCCTCTCCTTTAACTACAGGAAGATCCTTGAGTACCTGGCACAGCTGTAGGCAATGAAACATGGGCCTAGAACAGAAATTCTGTCGTTGCATAGAGCCTACTTTGTCTCCCTGTCTACCCACAAATACTGTGCTGGCTTACTCATATTAAAGATGAGGATATCCGCATTGAAAATAGTGGGATCAGGTTGGAAATTGTGAAGCATCTTGCATAGCGAGGTGCTTCAAGTGCTATTGCTTATTAGGAATGGTCCAGATTTTAAATTTGCTAATTAACACCAAGATTAAATTTATGTAGTTGGCCAGAAATGACATTAATGCCAACAATAATTATAATTGAAAAACCCCAAAATTCCACAAAACTTAGGAGGCTTCACATTATAAATAAAAGGAAGAAAAAATATGCTGATTGGACAAATTAAATAAAATACTGCATTTAGCAGTAAAAATAGCAGGTACTCTACAATTTTGCAGCTCATACGAGAAACCAAAGGAGAGGCAGTTGTGCTGGCTTTTCCTTGTTTTTCAGTCTATTTTTTTCTCTTTCTTTTTATCATAGATGTGTAACTTATTTAATCTAATCATGATAGCAATTTAAGAACCCTCAAAAGAAAGGAATTCCCTGTTAATGCATATACTGGGTGGACAAAAACATTAATATGGTCATTTTTATATAGCTAGGTCCCACCCAAATAATAGATTTTTAATTGGAATAACACCCTGCAAATAATCTAAATTAAGGAAAAAAAGCTTGCTTTTTTTTAAGGAAAATAATCTTTTGAAGGAGATCATGTGTGCTCTGCTACTAGCTTTTGAGAACAGTTTAATTATAATCTCTATTTTGCTTCCAAAATTGAAACAAAAGAAAATTCTTTGGTCTTTACTTCTTCTTTCAGAAACCCAAATGTCATGCTATACCAATCTATGTGCCAGGTTAGTCTCTCCTCAAGAGGTCTTCCGACATTTCCATTTATTTTATCATCAACTCTCAAAGTAAAACAGAAAATAACTGGAGATACTGAATCCTTGGCTCTGAGGGATTGCTGAACAACAAGAAATACAGCAATCTGATTTCCTAACAAGACCCCAAAGTCAACCCTTCCCTGCTGTACTGGCAATTATAGACCAGAACAATTTCACCTCCATGGATGCACAGTAAACACTTCCTTCATTTTCTGGTGGCAGGCTAGATATGCTCGATCGCTTCTCCCTCTCCAGCCTGTGCAAGGAAAAGAAACAATTAAAATCTTATGTATGCATATAATACCCATGGTGTTTCCAAATTCCTTTGACAGCTGGGAAAGGTGTTTGGTTGACCTTCTCTGTTATGCCAAAATAAAATCACAGCTCCTTACACTAAGCTGATGCTTGCTGTATAGAGAGAGCATTTGGATTGGTTTGCCTTTCATAGTCTACTCTGCCTTCCTTTATTTGTCAATGGACAAATCCCTCACTCTCTTCGTGGTGAGCTGGGCTCAGTTGGTGATCCTGTAAGGCTTATATTGTCTTGCTTATATCTTACTGACATAGTTTATGATAGTGCTGGGGAAAACACTCTATGATAACTGGCTGTCTAATTTCCAGTGTCTCTGGAAAACACAGATTTTTCCTACTTGGTCAGTTCCATCTTAACATGAAGCTTGATAACTGACTGAATGAGGAGTCCACTCCATGGATCTGCCACTTAACTGCACTGAGAAAAACTGACACATATCCAGACCCACCATAAATTTAGTTACCCAGAAAGTAATAAGGCTGATAGATGGTGGAAAAATCCTATAAGACCATATGTAGGACAATAATTTCCTGATTGGCATCAAAGACCAGAAGAGATTTCCTGATCTATCAATTTCAACCCCTTCTGATTTCAAGAATTCCACATTAAAATTTCTTAACCTTTTTCATGTTATTTTTCCATTTGGGAAATTGAATCAGAATGTTTTAATGATCAAGAATCTTCTTTGAATTTTCAGCCAAAATATCTTTATGGCGGCTTATATTCATTTGCTCCTGTGCTAACATTATCCCTTATTTAGGAATTGTTCTTAAGTCCCAGGCAGCTTAATAACAAGACAAATTGTTTAAAGTTTAAATGTTTGGTTGCAATATGGGTGGGAAAATGGGCTTAAATAAAATGGGAGTATTACTATTTATAATAATAAAGGCATTGGTGTACTTTCAAACACATCGGGGGAAAAATGGGAGCTGTTGGAGTTTTCCCTATATTTGTTTGACCTTAAAAATGTCAAACAGTGATTATGGCTACAATCCAAGAAACACAACAGTGTATATACATTTATAGAAAAGCAGAACCACTCTTGTACAGAAAACCCTTCTTGTCTTACTGGAAATTAACACAAACTGGTTTAACTCCTCATATGTCTTGTCTTCAGCAGAAACTGATGCTTTCTAGGTCAGTTACTTTTGTGTAAATTATTGTTTTTAGAGAATGATGCTTCAGCTGTCTGTTTCACATGAGAGCCACATGTCTTCCAGTTCTGCAGAGTTCTCCATATGTGCTTTCTTAAACATCTCAGTCCATTTTTTCAGGGTATCCAACCAACCTTTCTGTCACTACTAGTCATTTCAAAGGAAGACTCTAGTATAAGGTGAGCCATTATGGAAACAGTAGGATCAAACTTTATTTGGAAACCAAGACTTGGTATTTTTCAAGTGTCTAAGTAAAAAAACTGTTCACACAGATTCAGCTTTCCTGCTTCTGAGTGATTTATTAGTTCATGTAGGTGCCTTAATGTTTAGAGCAAGGGAGAAATGACTCCTCTGACTCATCTAGTCACTGGTGGCATCCACCTTATATACGTCAGCTAAGGTCTATGGACAAGAGATATTCAATTACTACGTAGTAAAGCAGATAGGAATGTAAAATTTTAGGAAAACTCTAAGAAAGATTTTTGTATTCTGTTCAGTTTAGGTTTTTTTCTGCAGTTTGCCTAGCTGTAGAAAAACATTAACCTTCCAAGTAAAAGCTTCTTGAATTACTCTGAGTACCTATGTTTTCCATGATAACCAGAAACAAAATTCATATTGCACATTCTAGGCAAAAATATTGTCATCCTGTTCTGTCACAGAGGATGGATGAGGGATTGCAGCCCCAATCTACAAATGTCACTGGGGAAAATATCTGTGAAGTATTTATGCACTAAATGTCAAATTTTATTTTACTTCAAAATTATAAATTTTTGTGTTGCCAATACATGCAGAATTTGGTATATGTGGAGCACAGAATCTGCTCATAAGCTCTTCTTCCCTCGGTCTGCTATATTAAATATATTTTATTAATACATTAAGGTGCCCATATTTATTGTTGCTATTCTGTGCAGCCACAGGTAGGAAAAGGACAGGTTGACAGGTTGTTCAATTCAGCCTGTATCTCAGCTCTCTCAGATAGGGTTTAACTCCTTTCATAAGAGTGATAGAAATAATCACACAATTTTGTTATGTCTTTAATCTTCATGTAAAACAAGCATGCTGTCCCCTCACTAAGAAATGGTAATATTAGAAAAGGTTATCCTCTCTGCACACTGTAATATTGTTAATTTCTCATCACTTTTGAACTGTGTAAACTGTGGGCAGCAAAATGTATGATACATCTGGTCATAAACCAAGGTACCCTACCAGGACCAAGCAGCCCTTGGTGAGGAATTAGGGGTCTGTGTTAGTTTACTCCTGAGAACTATCCCAAGCCTGCTCAAAATGGTGTCCTACAATTCTGTATCCTCAAAAGGATATATCTTTGTCCGTGGTTCACCAGAGCACAAAAAAGTCCAAACCAAACCACACAAATCCCATAGCTGAAACTGTTTTAATAGATTAGGTACTTGTGTGTATTGGCACATACAGGTAGCCAGGGCACACACCAAACCAGAGCTGAAATGCAAAGAACAGATTTATTTCATTACCTTGCTAACAATGCTGGGCAGCAGAGGCACACGGGGACATGGACTCCATTAGGCTCCATCCTGGGGGACAGAGACACACAGGGATGGGGTTCCATTAGGTTCAGTTCATCCTCCTGTGCAGGGGGGCACTGCCTGCCCCAGTGTACCAAAGGGCTCCATGCATGCACAGTTTATCAAAAGGTTGTGTTTCTATAACCCCTGAGCCTTTGATCTCTCTCTCCAAGCACAGGGCTCAAGCACAGCTGTATGAGTACATTATCCCTACACAGGAACTCCACTTCTTGAAACAGGCAGAGGATGAACAATATCAGGCATAATAAATGGAGTTTTCTCAACCTGAAATTCTTGGCATTTCCATCTGCAAGGTCAGTTGAGCACATTTACCATCCTCCTCACCATTCTTCCATTTTAATCTATTTCCTCCTAATACTGTTCCATTACATCAACTGCTTGAGACTAAAGATTTCACTAGACACAAACAAAAATTCAAGCATTTGAGAGGGTGGATTGGATTTAGCCTAAAAGCCTGTATATGCTCTATACATGGAATGCAAAGAATGTAAAAAATTTTCTTTATGTGCAGTGTTAAAACCAATTTCTCCCTAATTTACTGGTCACTGAAGAGTAGTAAATGAAAGGGGAAGAAATTACTGGTAGACAGCCTGCATCTTGCAGACACTGACGAACATTTCCAGTGCACATCTGTTGTTGTAGGCTGAAAAGTCTCCTCAGACAACATGCTGTATATGAGCACTCTGATTCTGACCGTACAAAACGATTGATAAAACTAAATAACTTTTTACTCTGGTCAAAAGTACATTACAAACCTAAAATTAACTGTTGCCATTATCTTGAAATATGCTCATATAAAAATGCTAGAAGTGTTCTGTTTTACAGGACAAAAGTAAAATTGATCTTAGTTGATCACTAGCACTTTAAAAATTACAGCTTCTGTGACATGCTTCTACTGTTCTAGCCATCCTTACTTACACAAGTGCTTCTTCACATCAGTAGGGAAAACAGGAATAAAACAGGTTTAGAACCATGTATCAATCAGTTCTTGCGAGATGTTGATTCTTCTTATTCCTAGAGCAATTTGATTGCTCTCAGGAATGTTTCTCAAACTGTGCAGGTAAAATACTCAAATGTTACTATTATTTATAAAA
This sequence comes from Rhadina sibilatrix, assembly GCA_013400275.1. Taxonomy (NCBI): domain Eukaryota; kingdom Metazoa; phylum Chordata; class Aves; order Passeriformes; family Phylloscopidae; genus Rhadina; species Rhadina sibilatrix. The sequence continues at coordinate 228,155 of VWYO01004204.1, forward strand.
CACATACTTACCTTTTGTCTTCATGCTTCCCAGTGCATAGGTATTGAATTCTATCACGAGCTCAAAGATTTTATGTGTTCCATTTATGAAATACCCATATCCATGTTTTGAAATAAATATTGTGAATTGTCCTTTTGTCCACTTCTCTCATTTTTTCTCATCCCTAGTTATTTTTTCCCATTTGCAAAGAAAAATTATTAAGACATACAGATTGTGCAGAACACTGGGTGTTATATCAATGAAACAACCACACAGAACAACAAATCTGAAATACCTTCTACTTCATAGTCCAGAGTAATCAGATAGTAACAGATTTTGTCACCAGATGACTGCTGATTTCAGTTAGTTCTTGAAGATGGTCCTTACTCTCAATAAGAGTATTGGCACATATCCTCAACAGAGAATGTGGCTTTCCATTAAAGATGGCTCCTTTTCCTCTGATTAAAAAATCATCCAACGTTTATCAATTTCAGTAGAGAAAATTATAATCTGGCTTTTGCTATTAACAAGTTTGCCATGAAAGAAAGGCAATAAAAATAAGCTCCTAATGGAAGTTTCAGATCTTCAAATGTAATTCTCCAGTTCCTTGTAACTACTTTAACACAGTAGCAGTGAGAAGCTGTGCTATGAGGAAAAGCATTGGCACTAAGTAAGGATGCATAGAAAGCTGTTTCATTTATGTAGGAAACTCATTGCTACATCAAAGAAGGCACATAACATTGTGGCACTATAGAATCAAAATGCTTGACATGCTCTACCCATTGTAGCATCTCTTCCTCTAAGGCTATTACAGCACCAAAGAACTGATGCACATAATCCAAAGGGAAAAAAAAAAAGAAAAAAAAGAAAAAAAGAAAAAAAAAAGGAAGATCAGAGAAATTTCTCCCAGAATGTAGCAAGCATGTGAATGAATTACCAGGAGCAGTAAAAAGAAATACTAAATCTTCCACGATTGTCCACGGGGTGGCGCGTGAGCCTTGTAGTGTTATTGGCAGCAATACTGTAAATTCGCAGAGTTTTGTCTTTCGTGAGGGCATCTGATTGGTCTGGGGCCAAATAAATACCTATAATTATCCAGAGTAATTCACAAGCAGGATTTATTTTCTGGTAAGAACTACTTTCATTAGTTAAGCTCCCTAAAAGTGTTCAACAATAAGTCATGCTCCTTACCACACTACTGGCCACGATGGTTTGAGCATTAAATTTCCCCTAAGTGTTCTTTTCCTTTGTGATAATTTCCATTCTTGGCAGTATCACATCCATCAGAGCTTTTACAGTTGAACAAGTAAGAGTTGTAAGGACAGAGAGATCTGACAAATACAGATGTAGCCAGTCAGAACACAAAAAATAAGAGCTTCCTAAGTGCTCTATAGCTTGGATTCATAACTGATCATAAATTGCTGATCACAAATTGGTAAAAGATATCCCTGAATTTACCTACTTCAATCAAAATGGGAAGGACTAATACCTTCTCACAGCCATTACATAGATGCGTAGTTGTATATATACACTGCTCTCTGGAGAACTGCAGCCATTAAAAACAACAAAAGAAATTCTTAAGATTAATTACTGATTGCTAATGCAGTGCAGCAATAGGAAGGAAAGAGAAGAGACGTGCCTCTAGCCCCAGTTTTCTATAGGCTGCGAGAAGTATTTGAAAGGCATTCAAACAGTTCATTGGTATCATAGAAATCTTCAAACTGTCCCCCAGCACTGCTGGGAGATTTTAAGTATAATTTGCAAATTTCCAGTCAGTAAGTTAATGGTTTACTGGCTTTGGCTCTGAGATGAGGGGAAATGGTTTCACTTGCCCCACTTGAGTTGCTTCATCAATAAAATCATTTGGGATTCTTATTACCCTCCTTCGTGAAACTGAATTCAGCACTGAACAATTCCAATAACCAATTATAATTAGTCCAGATAGAGTAATGCTTTCTATGAATTAAATATTGCCAGTTAGCAGCATTTACTTTTAAGAAAGTTCTGTATTCTGAATATTTCCACAAGTCCTGTTTCTATGATACAGGAAACCCAACAGTTCAAACAGAGTGATAAGGTTAAATATGCAATTGGGGATAGAATAATACTGTAACTATTCATCATTTATTATCTTAATATATTCTAGGGATACCTAATAAACACAAGAAATGTTTCAAAGTAGAAAACATTTTATAAATTACAGTAATATAACTATGACAATTTTAAAGCTGTTTTAAATTTTTATTATTGTATATTCCATGCAGAGAAGAACTTTGTCCTCAGGAATTGTTGACAAGGTTTCCTCACATAATCTCTGTACCTAAACTATATTTTCATAATTTCTGCTGTTAATTTTTGGTGTTGGTTTTCAGAGGTTTTATCCTGTTCCAATTATATCTGTAAACTTCCATCTCAGAAATCTGCACTCTTATTTTATTCTTTAATGTATATATGTAAGAATCTCTATCAAAGACATCTTCTCATTGGTATTAATGTTTACCCAACCAAGGATTCTCATTGTTCTTCATTGATTTTCTACTGAAGAGTTTCAGACCTCTACTAGTAACAAAAAAAGTACAGATATCAGGAGTTGATACTTTTGCAAATTTTCTGTTGTTTTGTCGGGCTTTTTTCCCCCAGGAAAACCAATGGTAGCGTTTTGGAATGAGATTTTCCTATAATTATATGCTATGGAATAAATGACAGAAAATTACCACTCAAACTACAGAAATAGAAATCCTGGGTTTGCATTAACATTGTTGCAAGATAGCCAAAAAGATTATGGCCTACCTGGCAATTACTTGCCCCTATAAAAAGGTATTAAAAAAAAAAAAAGAAATTTTTTTTTACTCTATTTCCTTTATCTCAAATAATATAATGAAAATTAATCTTTGGTTACAAGAATGAATGAGGGAGGACAAAGATCCCCAGTTTCCTACAGTGACTGAACCTTGCACAACATGCTACTCTCAGTCCTGATTCTTCCTTTTCTCTTTGAAGTTAAAGTTAAGGTAATAAATATCCTTTAAATAAAAGTAATGACTATTTCTTCATTGCTTGTTGAGTTTCAGTTTTTTCTTCTGCACTCCTGTTGCCTTCTATTTTAGCATATGATGAAAACAGCATTCAAAAAATACATATACTTCCCAATTTGCTTAGCAACTTTTAGTACTGTAATCAGGCAGTTTTGTACCATGGACAGCTCAGAGCTGACTATTCCCTATTCTCGGCTGTTTTCCTTTACATTACTGGGTATTTGAGAGAGAAAATAATTCAGATCAAATCTTCCTAATGTGAGCTGCTTAAAAAATATACAGTCAAAATAAGAAGACCAGTTAGTTTTCAAAAATTACTAGATGTGTTCCTCTCCAATCTGTAGGAGTGAAAATAACACCTTGAAAACAGAGACCCTGTTTTCAACTACTTTCTGCTGTTCCTATCATTTGCAAATTGGCTACATCAGCTGCACCTCAGGAATGATGATTATGGGCTCTTTTGGAAACAGCAAGTACTGTATATCAGTCTTGTGAAGACTAATGCTTGTCACATTATTTCAGAAGAATAAAACAAATAGCACACAAATTCATTTTCTTCTCAGGAGATACACAGGTGCTACTTTTAAAAGAAAAGTAGCAGCAGGCCACAAGCAGAACTCTGATGGACAGCATAGGTTACTTCCACATTTTTTCACTCTCCTTAATTCAGTTCCTCGCCATCTAATGCCACCCACCAGGAGCACAGATGTTCAGATGCTGTGGATTCCAAGGAAAATCCCTCTTCATGATAAGTAAGTTGTATCAATGTGATCAGTTAATGTATTTTGAGAAATTATATGCATGAAAAATCACTCAATAGATGAGAATTTAAGGGATCCATGATTTACCACAAGGCAGTTATTCCATTCAAATACAGTATCTTGTAAATAGAATAATGCACTGATGGAGGAGTGACAAAGAAAACCTATGCTTGGGATCACAGAATATGCAATGTTCTTGAACTCCTGAAACTTGATAAAAAGAAAACCTTTGAGTTTATAGGGCAAATAGTTTAAGGAAAGAGATCTCTCTCTTATTTAAGCTATAGGCTTACAAATGCACAGAAGGCAGTTGAGTCCCGATCTACTGATTATCAAACAAACAAGGGGGTTTGGTTTCTTTAAAGCACAACTCTAAACGTGCCCAGAGAAGCTGTGGATGCCTCATCCCTGGAAATGTTCAAGGTCAGGTTGGATGGGGCTCTGAGCAACATGGTTCAGTGAAAGGTGTCCCTGCCCATGGCAGGTGGGCTGTAACTGAGAGAGAGAAAATAATAAAGAAGGGATCTTTATGGTCCCTTCCAACCCAGGCTGTTCTATGAATCTATGACTCTAAATCATACTTTCTTTTTCTTTCTCAGCTATACCAGATTCAAAATTGGGTAAGAGGATATTAAGCAGGAATTACAGATGATGAAATTCCAAGAGGACTGCACACACTCACTCATTTATCTTTCAAACACAACTCTGTCACACTCCAAGTTTGGCACATCATGCCTAGGGTGGGCCAGATGGCTTTTCTAAAGAATTGCACTAGTGGTAAGATAAAAAATTGCTATTTGCTGAAATGATGTTGAAGCCAAAGCATCATTTTACATTGGATGCAATCAAAAAACAGCCTAATATTCAATATAAAAATGAAATAAATTTATTGCTTTGATTCTAAATGGAATAAAAAGAAGCCAGAAAAGAAACAAAGGCACTTTTATGTCAAGCAGAGAACAATTCATCAAATAGAATGAAAATACACAGCTCTTGGGGTTCTAAACATGACCACAATGGTCATACTGGGGCTCACAATCTTACCTTCCGGTTTGTTTTTCATTCCATAAAGTATTTGAGCTTGCCAACACCTTGTACTACAGCCCCAATTACAAGGTGATTTAAGGCATTTGTGTACCACGGAAATTCTCAGTATTTGGCTTTCTTGATTTTTGAATTCATCTGAAAAAAGCAGCAATCAAGACTTTTTTTTGGGGGGTGGGGGTATGAGCAATAAATTTCCATGTGTATGTGACATACTCAGTGCATAATATACATGAACTATTCCAGGTCTCTATAGGAAACTGCTGGCATGGCGCCTCTGAAGGCTAAACTATAACACATCCCAGCTGTGGGCAAACAAATGGCTTTGGCACTTACCAAAAGATTTCTCCTGATGGAAAATTTATTATTGTCTTTTTTGTTAAGCACAACAAAATGTTATAATGAGGAGCACTGAACAAAATATTAATTAGAAAATGCTGCATTGGTGCAACACATTCAAAGTAAATCCTATTCAACCAGTACAATCTCTTTATCTGGTTATGAAAGAAATGATTAGTCATTAAAATGAAACAGAGAAGGAAAATATTGTCATAAATATATTAAAAAAAAATCAAGTAGACAGCACATTGGTCAAATCCTGAAATGTGAGGGGAAATTGTAATTTCTTCCCATGTGCCCCAAATTCATCAAAGAATTACCAATTAAAATCCTTCTGTAGTTCTGGTGGAGGAGCTGTGGAGGTGAATTCTTCGCAGAACTCTTACACTGCAAGTCTATCTTTCCTTCAGATGGGCAAGGTCCACAACCAGGGCCCACAGGAAAATCCGCTGCCAGTATTTGCAGCACTAAAAGCTCGTTTATGTCTTCAGGACAGGAGTAGAAAGCTCAGAAAGCTTATTTCTTTCCTTATCCATGAGTGGAACAAACACATTTGGAACAAGCCCAGGTCTTGCCTGGTTGAGATATATTTGTGCAGTGAACAACTCCTGCAAAACCTTCTATACTTAATACAAATTTCCAAGGCCCAAATACCAAAACAATTTAGTGTAACTTGGAATGGAACAGTGAAACAACGATGGTTATATGCCTTAGCCAGGTACCATGTTCTTGCAACTGTACCTCATGGAAACAATGTAAATGTGAAAAAAAGAGGATGCAGTGAGTTCCTTTAATTACTCTAAATTCCATATATATGTAAAAAACAACATATGCTTTCTCTTTAAGGAACTCCTTCAGTAGAATTCTATGCATAGCTAAGCGTTAAGATCAGCTTGTATGTTCACCTTTTGCAGAACCAAGACTGCAGCTTTCTAAATCTCCCTAAGAAAATACAGCAAACAATTGTTTATTATTTCATATATATTGTTAGGGGGTAATTGACATGGATTTAATGAAAAAAAAATCCTAACAAGATTAATGTGTAGAATTTTCATATGAACTGTTTAAATAAGTATAATGAAAAAAAATTGCAATGAAAATGTAAATCATTCATTGTGTATTCTGGATACATAAAAAGATGCACTTTGATACTTACCAGAAGTTAGAGAAGAAAGAACCAAAAATTGGCACATGTTTGAAGGGGTAGCATATGAAAGTAAATAGTTTCTTAAAACAAAGACTTGAAGAAACATTTCAGAGAGAGCTGGGGAGGGAAATGGCACATTTCTAGTATGACTCTTACAATAGCTAAATGGACTTAATTAGTAGCACACAATAATTGCTGTTTTAAGAGTGACATTACATTGTGTGCAAAATACATTAGAAAATTGCAGGGCAGACTAAAGGAAAGTAATTGCATCATAAATACAATACATACTTTTGGAGTACTGTAATTCTAGATGGAGTGGAATGGAATGGAATGGAATGGAATGGAATGGAATGGAAATGAATGGAATGGAATGGAATGGAATGGGATGGATAGAATCTTTCAAAGATATCAAGGATGAATGCCAAAAGAGGAAAAGAGCTATTGAAGTGCAAGGAAAAAATTGGTCAAGAAGATACAACAATTCTGTACTTCTTTCCAAGAAGACCTCATCATAAGTGGTTTAGTAGCAAATTTCTCTTCATTGCAAGGAATGGTGAGGAAATCCTGCATGCTTTATACATCTCTGCAAAGCCCCAGACATCAAACAGTGAATGTATAGGGTGCAAATGCCCTTAGTTACATAGTCTGAACATACAGATGAATGTTGGTGCTTACTCACAAAATGGCACAAAATAGTATCTTCCTTAGTCTTTCAGGACTCAAAATACTAAATCCTAAAGGGAAAAAAAAAAAGAAAAAAAAGAAAAAGAAAAAAGAAAAAAGAAAAAAGAAAAAAGAAAAAGAAAAAGAAAAAGAAAAAGAAAAAGAAAAAGAAAAAGAAAAAAAGAAGAAGACTTTCTAGGGTTTTAGATAAGATTTTTAACTTCTTTGCACTTTTCAAGGTAAGCAAATATCTCTCAGAAAGATATAAGTCATAAGCTGTGAAAGTTTGGACCCATGGCTGAAGCATGTTGAATGTCCTGTATAACCGTGGCCAATGGGTGTATTTAATAGAGGATTCAAACACCTTTGTTTCAGTGGGACAAGGGGATGTGACAGAGCAGAAATGCTTTCCCCATTGGGAAGAATTATTCTTTGCTTGGCTGTACTTTTGGTGTGGAGCCAAATATTGTAGGTCTGAAAATGGTCACCCATTCAGGCCCACCCTGGGGCCTTACCCTGGGAATCTACAAAACGTCCTCCCCTTGGCTATGGACCTCCAGAAAATTGAAATAAAATTCTATTTCTACTTTGTAACGTCTCTGTGTCTTTTAAAGTATTTGTTTGTTTTTGTTTTTTGAGCTGAACCCCCCCTGGAACTTCAAGTAAGAAACAGGCTAATTGTTATTTAAGTCACGGCTAGTGCAGGGCATAGAATGGAACAGAACAGAGCAGTTGTATTATTCCCAGAGCTCTGCATGACAAGGTCCAGCCCAGGTCTGAGGGCTCCACCCCGGGGAGCAGCTCTCTGCAGTGCAGGTCCCAGGCCCACCCAGGAGACAGGGGCAGAGACAGGCACACCTACAGCAGGGCTCAGGCAGGGACTGAAGGTCCCAGGCAGAGGTGGGACATGTCCCCTGGGCCCTTGGCAGTTTATGGGAAGTGGGGGTCCCAAGGGAGGGAGATCCCTACCTCCAGAACCCTGACAGAAATAGACTTGCACTACTCTTATTCTCAGTTTAAGAGATTGGTGATTGTCTATTTTGGAGGAGGAGTATTGGGCCAGATGGACCTTTCCTTTGAGAGAGTGCTGCTGTTCTGGCTCTTGTGGTTCAGTACATTTTTCCATGGGATACAGCTCACACATTTCTAAAAATGAGTATGAGAAGAGAAAAAAAATTTAAAAAAAATCCATGGGTAATGAAGAGGTATTAATCACCTCCAAAAATTTTGAAAACATTTAGTTCAGGAGCATGTCCTGCTTGAGGTATGGGATATTGCCATTCTGAGGAAACCTAGAGAAACTGGACAAGTCCAGAAGATATTCAAAAACTGCACTCCACACCTGGTGTTTGCAAATTTGTGCAGATGATCAAATGATCTCAAGATGATCCACAGCTCTCACTGCCACCAGAAGGTGCAGACCTTTATCACATGAGGTGACAGAGCCAGTGCCTAGGGTGCGACAGAGTTATGGCTAATCAATTCCTTCTGATAGTGCAGGGCTGAGAGGAAATATCATCAGAGATTACCTCAGCACATACTGGTAGGGAAATGAGAGAGGGGAAGAAGGAGAGAAGGAATAGTTTGCCTGGAAAAGGGCCTACAAAAATAATCTAATCTAACCGCATGACCTCTTCAAGGATGACCAAATGTTAAGGGCATTGTCCAAATGCCTCTTAAACACTGACAGGCACAGGGCATTGACTACCTGTGAACTTTCTGCAAAGCCTGACCTCGCCTACAAAGATCATACAATTCATATTTCTTCCCAACTTCCAGGAGGAGACCCCTGTTCAGCCAAGCTGGTCTTGTGACACACTTTCTTGACTTAGGACGCAACAGGAGTGTCTGATCCTATGCAGTTAAAAGGTAGTTCTTCAAAACTGATCACCATACATGGACACCTTAGCCTGCAAAAGCAGATTCCCAGGGGACAGTGCTAACTGGCTCTCTGATCAGCTTTGACTTTGCTCTCTTGAAATCCAAGACAGCAATTCTGCTGACCTTTTTGTTTATTACACCAAAAGCTCTAAATTCAACCATCCAGGGGTCATTGTGACTAAGACAGTCACCTACCATTACATCTCCTGTGAGTCCTTCTCCACTCATAAAAAATTAGTCTGAGGGCATCTTTTCTTCTTGTCTCAGGTATTGTTGTCTGAGTATCTGGAACAAGAAGCTACCTTTCACAACTTGAGGAATTATAGATCACTTATTCATGGCAGTAGGTTTATTTTTATTTTCCATCCTGTGTTTAAATTACTTATAAGGACATACATTATTAACTCCAAAACTTATCAGGTGACACCTTATGAGGTGGATCATCTACTCTCCTGAATTGCTTTTTCAATCTACACAAATAAAATAGTCCTCCCGGAATATAGCCTATCTGCAGGTTCAGCAGAAAATATTTAATGCAGATTTGAATTCAACTACTTCTTTTTGTTGATCTGCTTTCCACTGAATTTTGCATTCCTCAGCTTTTTGCATAGCTCCTTTCAATGAGAATGAAGAAGAATTACATAGAAAACATTTGAACTTTCAAATGCCTCATTCTTCCTCAGTAGCCAAACCAAAGTTTACTTTTCAGCATCCTTGGTATACTTCTGTGCCTTCATATTCAAAATCCCCTTGCTGGGGTCAGGGTGTAGAGAGTGTATAGAAACACTCATTAAAAGTTTCCTTCTTAAAATTAACTTTACTTTCATTATCTTCCCAGCCTTAAAGGCCTGGCCAGCTGAGCAGCAAACCCTGTATAGTGAAGTATACCAGCAATAGGTTTGTTTTCACATTTATCCTCCTAGGAGGTCTCACCAGTAAACTATAAGAGCCTAGTGATCCTCAAGTGAAATGCTGAAAGCAAATGAAATGCTGAGGCCCTAAAGCCTCAGGAACTTGGGGTCTAAGATTGAGTTCTGTTTTAGAGCATAATTTTGGACTTTTATTTCTTGCTTCCAAGCAGATTCTTCAAGAACAGCTAGCTCCATGTTCTCTCTAAATATTTCTCTGTTTGCTACAGAATGGAAGAGCAGAATGGGAGAAAAAATAATATTTATGAATACTGTATAGCCCGTGAGAAGACTAAAGTATTATGCTGGAAGATGAAAGATTTACATTAAAATTATCTTTCTGAATCAGTGAGGAAATGGACATGAACTTGGGAAAGAGTTTGGGTTCAGCTATTAAACTTCAAAATAAACTATTGACATGGCTTCAGTTCTAATCTTGAAGACACTCCCTAGTTAAAATTTTTTACCCTCTGTCTGACCTTCAAGTATTGTCTGCTGGCAAAATACGTTTCCCTTTCAACAATGTCTCACGCTGCTCTTATTCTGAGCAGGCAGTTCTCTGGTCCTTTTGTGAGTGGAAGAGCTGCTCCCAAAACAAGGTAAATGCCTTAAATCCAGCCATAGGCACAGTGGGACATGGGATAGAAGACGTATCATAACTGAAGATCTAAACAACCAGTCTATGGGGCAGTTTACTGTTTTTTACTGTTCCTGAAAAGAGAGTTTCAAAGTGGGGATTATCTAAAAGATATCTGCTTAGAGCTGAACAAAGCACACAGTTCCTTACCAGCATGCATCTCTTGGAGGAGAAAGTTTCACAGAACAGCCAAATCCACTCAGCAACAACTAGCTTCAATCTGATTCTGTATTACCCTGCTGCCCCTGAAGCATGGACACGGCTGAAGTAAGCAAGCAAGAAAAGTCCTCTGAGCAAGCAATTATCACCCAGCGGCCAAACCTCCATAATGAGGCCAAACTCACTGGCTCTTATCTCAGGGAGATCAAGACTGTCTGCCAGTATAATCCATTTGTTATTGTTCTGATAGACCTGTTGTGACTGACCTGCATGTGTATGAGCAGCCCAAAGACACCTGCTACTGTCAAGTTTTTACAAAGGACAGATAGTGCCAACTATCTGAGTAGTGGTAGTCAGAGGCTTTGGAGGTCAGCGTAAAATGCTGGTACTTTGTCCAGTTCTGAGACATCAGCTTTGTTACTTTGAATCTGTCCAGCTTGCTTTACAGTAGGCATTGTGCTAGTAGGCATCTGTGAAATGAGCTCTGCATTGCTTTGTAGCCAGCTATAGCAGCACTGACAGGTCTGTTCTGGGTTGCCATGGCTTGTCCCCTTGGACCATGTCAGTTTTCTGCCACAAGGGACTATATAACACCTTGTGGTTACCCTTATATTAGTCTCTAAAGGAAGAGATTAATGATTGCCTAAACATGTATGTTCTAGGAAAAAACATCACCTAAATATACATATTTAAATTATTATCAGTAGCCGTATAATGTATAATAATATAATAATAAGCAATAATATATATTTATATGTTTTTTCTACTAAATAATTTTATATCCTTCTATGAATAGATCACCTTCCTAGTGGATGAAGAGAAGACAGGTTATGCAGTTTTTCTGGATTTTGATACTGTTCCTCCCAGCATCCTCTGGACAAGTTGTCCAAGTGTGAGATGAACAAGTAGATTGTGCACCAGGTGAAGAACTGGCTAAAGGGAAGGGCTCAGTGAGTTGCAAGGAATGAGGCTACACCTGGCTGGTGACCAGTGGTGCTCCCTGGAGCTGTGTGGTTCTTGGTCTCACCACTTGAAAAGGATGTTAAGGTACCTGAACCTATACAAGGAAGGCACCAAAGATGGAGAAGGACCCAGATGGCATGTCCTCTGAGGAGTGGCTGAGGACTCTGGACTTGACTGTTTTGGAGAGGAGGAGGCTGAAGGACAACCTCACAGTTCCCTGAGAAAATGGAAAGGGAGGTACTTGAGCTCTTCTTCCTGGTAGTCAATGCCAGGGCCCGTGGGAATGGGTCAGAGCTGCATCCATCAGATGAAGTTTGGACTTGATGTGATGAGACATTTCTTTACTCAGAGGGTGGGGAAACATTGCACCTCTCCTGTAGAGGTAGATAATGCTTCATGCCTGTTAGTGTTTAAGAGGCATTTGGAGAGTGTTCTGCTCAGCCTTGAAGTCAGGCAGTTGAATTAGATGACTGTTGTAGCTTCCTCCCAATTCTCCTCTCCTCTCCTCTCCTCTCCTCTCCTCTCCTCTTTTTAGCTTTTTTCCAAATATTTAATGGCAGAATAGCATTTAGACATACTGAAATGTTTCAACATAGACATACTGAAATTCAACTAGTTGAAATCTCCTTTGAATGTTAGACTCAGGTGTGTGGGATGCATGTCCTCCTTCCAAGGATCAGCAATTGATGACAGGTTTATATTGAATTCAGCTGCCACTGGTCTAGTCAGGCATCCAATTGCAGTTGGAACTTAGCTAAAAATCTGATATTTGTGAATAAATCTATTACTCATCTCTCAGACAGAAATCTGTTATCAGTGCAACTGAATCAGCACCATTTTCCATAAATTTGCATCAAATTTTGTGAATCTGTAACTCCTTGCATTCAGTCAAATTTATTTGAAGGAAGTTTGAGAGTTCAAAGAGAGAGGCTGGATGGTGGATAGTGAGCATCACTGCAAAAATCTTTCTTCAGTAGGAACTGAAATGAAAAAAAAAGTGGGGGGTTTGTGATTTTTTTTTTTTTTTTAGATTTGAGTAAGTGTCCACTTATTTGATGTGTGCTTATCTTGGATATTAATCTGACAGATTCTTCTTTCATTTTTACTCCATTCTGGCCTCCTTTGTTAGTGAACTCTACACTCTCCCATAATAAAGGTTGTCACTTAGAAAATAGGAGGCCTGTTCTTCATCTGTAATGCCTTGGAGGTTTAGATCCTGCATGAAGAATTCATTTCAGTGTAACCACTGGGAGTGATTACTTGTTTCCAACTGCTAAACCAGTAAGAACTCAGGCCAGTCAGTCCCACCTACGGAGGGGGATGGAGGGATGTGATTGAGAAAAGAAGAAAAAATTAACTATCCCATCCAGGAAGTATAATGACAATACTTCTGGCATGGCTTCATGGCAATCATAATACTCCTGAGATCATACAGTACTGGGCATGGCACTCCTGATCAATGTTTTATGGCCTCATCTAAATTGGACACATGGAGAAGCTGGATAAGGCATTTGCAGAGTGCCCTCCTTCCTGTTAAAGCTCATGTAAAAAGTAAGACAGGTTGTTTTGCACTGCCCTCATAATAGTTTCATTTTTACTATAAAAATAAAAGGGGAAGGGAGGAGGGATGAGTTTCTTCACTACTTCTGTCACTTTAATGTCCTTACCCCACAGAGAAATATTTTGCTCTCCCTGCTCACACTATGTTCTACATTTATGCATAATGTGTCACACAGTCTTTATTTGACTTTTTATATCTCCAGCCACATATTTAATATTAAAAGGGGTTTTTCTTTGGCAATGCTAGCAAATAACAAAGAAAATACTACTTAGAGGTCGTAAGTCAAGTTATTTTAGAAATTAGAGACAAAGAAAATGAAGCAAAGAGAATGGAAGTGCTTTTTCAACTAAGCAGAAATAAGGTAAGTGTTTGAATACTATGATCCTTATGCAAGATTTATTAGTTTGGTTCTATCAGCTTAAACAGAGCTAGATCACTTTACACTATCCAATTGTACAACATAATATTAATAGTCCTTTTGTATTTTTCTAAAGTTCTTTAGAAAGGGAGTCATGCCTTGAACCAAGATGTGGACAGTCACTTTTCAGAACTTTCATCAGAACGTTTTAGGATAAGAGGGAAGAAAAAATATACAATGCAAATAAAGATTCTATTTCTTATTTATGGTTAGAAGTGTATCTCATTGCTGACTATGATATGGTTAATGCTGAGCTGTGATATTGAAGTTTGCTGGTAAAGTTTGTTGAAACTATCAGTAGTACATGAGACTTATTGATAGAATTATTCATAGAAGTAAAAAAAAAAAAAAAGAAATCACAATTTTTTAGCAATGAAAGGACTACAAGAGACATAAGAATTTTTAGAATAAACACTTTACTGCTTGAGACAAGAAGAAACTGCCTTAGGCAGATCCATGTAATTTAACTCAACACATCCATTATCTATAAAAGAGTTTGATCTCCAGATTGGTGAATGAAAATTGCAACATTTACACTACTCAGCAACTAAAAGAGCAAATCTGTTATTATGCATTTTGCTAACTGCCAGATACCCTTTTGCTCAATAAAAACTATCAAAGTACCCACAAATCAAAACCCAAAGAAACTCTAAATAGTTGTAGAATTATTAGGATTTGCCCAAGGATAATTTTAATACTAGCACAATGAATTGTCAGATCTTCTGCATTCAGCTTACTTCAGGCAAAAACTATCAAATGCTGCTATGTAAAGAAAACACAAACTATTATGTCTCAAACAAGGACACCAACAATAGGAACTGATTTTTAAATGGCAATACTGAACCATATACACTAGAAATATGCAGTCTAAAAATACATATATTATTTTGTAAACAAACATGAAGTTTAATAACTATCGTGCAAGACTCAGTCTTGGCCTTTAGCCAAGATATTGGCTAAAGATATAAAGTCTTGGCCTTTCAACATATTTTCAAAATCATGTCAAAATTTTCAAGTATGGTTTCCCAAATATAGAGATTGATACTTATGCATAGGGCCACAGATTGATTATACTTTCAATGCTGATGTTTACTGTAGGGTTGGCAGATCAGTTCAGTACCTATAAATCAAGGTGTTGTTTGGGTTTTTTTTTTTAATATGAAGAGATACTGTCATATTTGCAGATATTAATATGTAGAAGATTCTGAGGTATTTTAATCTAGATAAAAATTAAGATACCATGGGGTCATGATGCTCTTCAGAAATGTTGTTCCACTGAGCAGGGATTCTGTGATAGTTTCACAGCAGCTACCCAAAACAATATTTGTCCTTTAGCTCACCTCAGAGACTCTGATTTGCAGAACCTAAATCTAAAGACAATAGAAGTCAAAAGAAACCTTCTCCTTTACTTTAGCAGACATGAATTCATGTGTTTTGTTTCTTTCTTTTTACTATTCTATCTACTATAATTTTTGGGTGCTTACTGTAACCATTTATAAAATTAATAAATTTAGTAAGCAATATATAGTGACAATACTGTGCTGAAACATAGTCTATATGATAAATAATGTTATCAATATTAATATTTTCATTAATTAGAATTATCAGCTTTTATTAAATTAATAAAAGATCTATAACACCACATTTATAATTATTAACTATAAACGTTCAGCAAATATGTGCAAAAGTAGATGATACTGTATGTATTACATGTTTCAGATGTAAGAGTTATAAAATTAAAATTATGCAACTTCTCTGACTGATGAAACTGCTAATAGTTAAAAAGAACATGAGAAAAGATGAATTGTCAAAACACATCTATGTGCTCCAGTAACTGCTAAACACTATGGTTGCAGTTGTGTAGGCTTCCCTTGCACTTGTCAAATAATCTACATACATTGCCAAGGAGAATTGCTAACTACTGACTCTAGCCACAAGTAATCTGTTACAGATATCAAATATATTCCATTAAAACACTTTGAAAATACAACAAAAGATGGACTCTCAAAATTTACTTCAGATTTGAAAGCGTAATTGAATTGTAATGCTAGAGAGAAAGTGGCAATTTAGGTTTTGTTGAACTCTGATGTGAAAAGATGACTGGGGGGTAAAATCAGAGGAAACTGAGTGGTTATATTCACACCCTAACAGGAGTTATAATGGCATGGGAATTATAGGGTGAAACACAGCTAGTTCCTGGATGGAATGCCATTGGCATGGTCAAAATCTATTCCATGATGATTCCCCACACCCACAATTTACAGCTTTTAGCATCTGCTGATGGGGATGGAACAGGATTGTTTACATCCTTGCAGAGAGGGGAACTCGATGGGACTTTGCAGTTGATAAACTGCATTGCACTTCTCAGTCAAGGGACATAGGAGAAAATCTCTTGCTGTTGAGCCAGCAATAGTAGCAAAATCCCTCTCCTCAGATGAAACTGGTTCATTTTAACCTGTTTGTAATATTTGTGCACACCTCCATCCCAGAGTTACCTGGCCCAAGATACAACCACACCCCACTGAGCATATACTCTGAATTTTGTTGATTAGACCTTTAAGAGCAAAGCAAGAGAATTTTATACCAATCAGTGACAAAGATTCTGTATTTAAAAGAATTTAATTTCTTTTAATTAAAAATAATTTTATATCATAAATATGGCTAGAGTCACTCAAGCTCCGCCTAAACACAAATAAATAGTATAAAAGTAAGTTGAGAGTGGAAGAAAGTCAGGGAAGACTCCACTGTAGCTACTGGGATCAGCTGACAGCCTGAACCTTTGGTCACCCTCATAAAGACCACTACTGGATGAGAACCATACTCTGTGCATGCTGAATAGTTTTACTGGGGATTAGAGATTGTCTGTGCATTGTCTGTGCTTTGAATAAGTTTTTGCAGCCAGATACTATCACTGACAATCCCTGAACCTTAACCAGGGATTAATTTTCTATGAATAGAGTGTTATTCTGTGAAGTATTAGTCTGAGTCCTTCACAGGTGTTGGCAGCTGCTGGCAGTGGGGAACATACCAGAATAAAGAGGAAGACCCACTGAGGGGTCTCCTTTATGCTGTTGTTGTGTGTCCCTGAATCAGCCAGTGGAAGTGACCTCCAATCCAGTGGAACTGTTCAGTGAAGGGTCCCATGAATGGAATGCTGACAGACTGGATGGGCACAAAGGTCTTGGCTTTCCTGGAGTGCCGACAGACCAGTCAAATGGTAAAGAGTCAAGGAAATCTCCCTTTTCATGTGTCATCTAATGTATGCACCCATTTAGGTGGCTATATTTTGAGGAAAGTTCAGAGTCCTACACTCATATACTATTAGACTCCGTTTTTGCAGGCCCTTCTTTCCAACTGCAATAACAAGGCATGCCTACATATACCCCAAACCCCTACACAGCCTTGCCTTAGAAGGTGGAAGATTAAATTCTCCAAAATCAGCTTCTACCAAGCAATGGTATTGCTCACTCGTGAAAGGGTATGTTAGAAGCAAAAAGATTAAAACCAACAATGTCAGTTCATGCCCTGGTTCACTTATACATTATGCCTTTATTAATGCTTTTGTAGGTTCATAGTGGCCAAAATCTCTAACCCTCTTTATAGCTGAAAATTGGTTTAAAGCTGGACAAAATCATTTCATGGCATTTCAAAGTTAAAAACTTCTTCTGAGGCATCTATACAAACCACACATGTAACAATTCCGCTTCATATAGGAAGTTCTGCCCCAAGCTGAGGGCAATGGAATAATATGTGATAATAAAATCTAGACTGGATAGTGTTTTCCTCCCTCTCCTTCCCCTCTTCAAGACTCACAGATTGCATTTCAGGTACTGTGGGTAAGACTGTCAGCAAGCTCTCATTTAGAAGAAAAGATGTCTGCTCACAAACAAGGTGTTCTGACACATGTTCACTATAAAATCAGTGGCAAAAAGGGATTTTGCAGGTAAGAATCATTGAGAATGGCTCCACAGTGTGATTGAAACTTCTCTTGTGTAATGTTTCTTCAAAAAGACCAAAGAAATCAGTATTTACCATAGCAAGAGAAATTTCTTTCGTCTTTTTCATTATTCTGTCTCTGAAATCTGTAACATATTCATAGCCCTGTGGTAATATCGTAGCTTATGGGCCTCATTATTACCTCAGCTGTGTTTTACATGGACTGCTACCATAGAAAGGAAGCTAAAAAAAAAGCATTTTATTATTAGCCTGGACACTTTGCTGTAACTGAGCACAGATATTTAAGCTGCAATGGAGAAGGGCAGGTCAGGTTAGGGGGCTGCACACAGGTTCTTCTGATAATGTTTGCTACTCTGTACAGGGGATAGAGCAAACTTATTAAAGTGCATTATATTGCTTCTTTCCATCTTCACATTTGTGACCTGGCCTTGAAGCAGAATGTTGCTTTTTTCAGAGACACAGAGTGTACCAAATAGTAACTTCTGATGGAAAAAAAGCAGAAAAATAAATACAACTAGGTAACTGATAGATGAATGCTCTCAGACAGAATCGACCAAAAATTTTTGACAAAATGCATTTCTTGTGAGTGGATGGGGAAGTCCTACTTGTCAAAATGAAAAACATTTCACAGAAATACATTTATTTTGAAGGGAATTTTATTAGCCCAGAATGAAATGTCTAGTCCGAATGAGAGAAGAGACTCTTACCAAGAATTCAGTATGTGTGACATTCGTCACGGTACAGTAGATCAGTATTTCTCTTGAAACATTTCATGTGAAGAGGTGATGTAGAGAAATAGTTTTAAGGGTAAAGGGGCCACTAACTGCTGATTTTATGATAAAATGACTGCCTGTGGCAAAAGAGAATGTGCAAGGTGGTCTGTGGTGAGCAAACACAGAACTGAGACACAATGCCTTGCATTTCCTGCACCCACCTCAGAAATTCCCTTTTTATGAATGGAAATGTGCATGCTCTCTAAGGAGGAATAAGCTCCTGGACTCTCAGGGCTGCTTAGCACAGGTTCATGGATCATGAGCCCCACTAAAAGTGGTCAGTTAAAAAGTGACTTTTGCCCTTAGCAACGGCAAGGCACATCTTGCAGTGCTAGTGAAAAGCATTACACTTGAAACTGCTGGGCTAGGCAATGGCTGCACACTGCATGGATGAGAAGAAAAAACATAAGCAGGATTGCTACAAAACTGAGGAAAAGAGTGAAATATTCCCATTATTCCAGTGAAGACAAGCAGCTGCAATGCATTCCTCTAAAACAATTAAACCAAATGTATTATTCTCTACACATTACCAGCCAGAAACACAGTAATATCAGGCTTTCCAAGGATATACATATGTAAAAATTCCCCTGTTTTTTTTTTCTTTTTTTTTTTTTTATTCCATTAATTCAGAAATATCACAGCAATGAAAGTATCCATGTAGGGTTATCTTAATTAGTATTTTCAGTTCCCAGAAAAGAGAGAATTACTAACTCAAATAAATATATTTTCAGTTAATTGCTACTGCTGTACAACAAAGAATAAATTTTTG
Organism: Rhadina sibilatrix; assembly: GCA_013400275.1. Lineage (NCBI taxonomy): Eukaryota > Metazoa > Chordata > Aves > Passeriformes > Phylloscopidae > Rhadina > Rhadina sibilatrix. The sequence continues at coordinate 247,152 of VWYO01004204.1, forward strand.
TGCATTTACAAGCTGAGGTGAATTTCTGAGGCTTATCTTTCAAATGAAGTACATTTTTTTATCAAAAGCATCTCATAACTGCTGTTTGCAGCTTTTATCTCACTGCTGCTGTACATCACTTTATCTACTGGAAAAGCTTGCACATTTTGCACAGCAATAGGAGAGAACTGAAATTCAAAACATATAAAAATCTCACAGTGTTATTGTTCCATTAATGTTTTGTATATTAAGTAGCAACAATACCAGCAATGAAACTTCTATGCTACTCTGATGGAGATCGTAGGGAGCCTCTCAGTAAGTAAAATCCCAAGAGATTTTACTACAGCTTACATTCCCAGAACACAAAATTCTGAGGTAAAAAGTAAGTATTTCCAGAGATAGTACTAATTAGTGGAAAGCCAACTTATTTCAACATTAAGAAAATATCTTTTATAAAAATAATGTTAGTTTTTTTAATTTCTTTAGAAAACAAAATAAAGCTTTATTTCCTTGTGACCCATCATCATCAAACAACTATTGTGTTCCATTCATCCATTTTGATCAAAAAGATGAAAGAAGACTGTCTTTTTGGCTAGGTCATGTATCTTTAACTGCCTCTGTCTTAAAATAACACCTGTAAAATGAGGTTGGTGTTTTTTCGAAAGGGCTTTTAGTCATTCTTATAAAAAAATTTCTTTTTTTTTTCATTTCTTCTGCTATCATGTCTCTGCTAGTGTATAAATAGTTTATTGTTTATTTTCTATTCCTTAAATCACTTCAAGCTGTGAAGTCTGTCCTTGTCTAACATAACACAAGGAGCAAAGTGCAAAGACTGCTGCTAAGAACGCCCTTAACAGGAGAGGCAAGATATACTGTGAGAATCAGATTCTCATTTTGATGCTTATTTAGACAAACCGTGCATTTCCACCGCACTCCAGAGGGCAGCCTCCATCCTCATTCACTGAATAATTATAGGTTCTTGAGTTATAGGTTCTGAAAATAGGTTCCTGGGCTTGCAGGGACATACAAGCCTTGGAAGGGAATAGTTCCTATGTTGCTGTCATCAAGGAAAGTCTGCAATTCATGTTCTTTACACTATAGTCTTCATTCACATTTTGGGCTACAGTACCTTAACCTTTGTACTGTGGATAACTTCTCCACAAATGATTTAGCCTACTGACCATTTCATATGACTAGCTATATATCCTTGTTTGGAAAGCACAGTTTTCATTAAATTTAATTACTTTGCCCTACAGCTTGCTTGGTAAAGGTGGAGCTATTAAATAAGTGCAGCTACTAAACAAGGCCAGCTGCTATTAAAATCTACATAGTAAAGGTGAAGCTACTAAATTAAGGTGATTACAGTTTGAAGGTGTTTCTAGATGAAGACATATAGGTAAGCTTTTGCACCTGTAGTGCATTTTACCGTTCACAATGTTGTAAAGCTTGTGTGAGCAGCTCAGCAAGATGTTTCCACATTTTAGCTGTTACAATGTCATATTAAACTAATTTCTACAAATATGAAAAATATTATTTAAAAAATTTTAATCCATTAGAAATTAATTTGATCACTTGACTCTGCAAGAAATCCTGAAATTCATAATGAGTCTCAAAATCTCTTTAAATGCTATACTTTAAAGTAAATGTCCCCTTTAAAAATTACTAAACATTTCTCTAAACTGTGAATAGCACTCTTAAGTAGAACACAAGACCCTAGGGAATTGCTGGTAGCAGGCTCATCTCCAATTTCCACAGGCTGTCACACATTCTAGCAAAGTGAATTCATCTACTTCCCATAGCACTTGGTCTATATCATCTCAAAACCACACTTCTTGTAACCGTGGGATAAAGGTCTCTGTTTGTGGTTTCTCATTTCATTGTACCAAAATAACTGTCCTTGCAGCCCACCAGAACAGTGTTTGTACAAGGTGCCAGAGTTTCTGTGCAAGGCATGAGGCCTTTGAAGGGAAAAGTCTCCAAACATATTGTTTGTAGTGGTTGGGGTAGCCGAACTCGGAATAAACCATACCCCTGACAGACATGTTTGGAAGAGGCTCTGAAGCGTACTATCCCATCATCTGTGATCAGGTATTCTCTTTGAGGGAAGTAGTTGAGTTGCTTTAGAAGAGAGTTCAGAAATTAATTAGCATATATGCAAAGTATGCAAAGGTCTGGAAATGGAATACAGAGCAAGTCAAACTGCCCATGTAGAAACATCCTGAAGCCATGCAATATGACTGTCCTTTGCAGAGTGGAACACTCTAATTAAATTGCTCATAGACAATAAGATTCCCATTATAAAGAACAGTTTGGGGGTCTATCACTATTCTATTGTTAGCAGCTCCCAGAATTTCCATTATTTTCCTAATAATGTGGTACAGACTGTTAAGTTCCCTTCAGCACTTCCTTCAAACTGTAATGATTTTCTACATCTGGTTAATCTAATAGGAGCAATAATGCAATATTAAACCAATCTGAAATTCACTGAATTATTCTTGTTGATTTCAGTGGACTTTGAATGACAATTCACAAGTGACCAAGAGGTCACACCAGAATTCCGGAAATCAGAGGATCTGTCAGACAACCACCCATTTTTTGCTGAATCTCACAATTCAAGCCCTAATGTCTGAAAGCAGTTTCACTGTGATCCAAATTGAATTTGGTGCTGTGCTAAAGCAAGATGAGATGCTTTGAAGAGTTACATGATCTTTGCAACCCATACTATTTCATATGTGTTTCATAGTAATAAAAATATAATTCAAATAATAATGAAGTATCTTTATATTATTAATATTATTCTTTCTTTCCTTGATCAAATTCAAAGGGTTTTTCACTTGTAGATCTTTGTGACAAGACCCAGAGTCAGACAGGGCTTTGAGGAAGTTTATCTAAATTTTTTCTTTGTGATGAATATCCTAAAATATAAAATTACTTTTATCAATCTGGTTTTATAAACCTATAAATTAGAATACTTTACTTTTTAAATCAAGATAGACATTTAAGACAGATTAGATAAGAAATCTTTGTCTTCTCAGAGTTTCCTTGCTTCAGATTTTCCTATAGAGAGTGCTATACAGAAATACTACAGAATATTTCTCAGATGCAAGTTCTGCACTGACTGTGTCTTCATAGTTGCAGGCTGCTAGCACATTTCTTTACTGCTTTATCTCCCTGCCCCATGCTGTGGCCTGTCTAGTCTCCTGAAAAGGAAGGCTCCTGTGGTTCTCTAGAGTAGCAACCCCCCAGCTCCTTCCACGAGCATCTACCTCATCTGATCACTTATCTCTTATAAATAAAGAAGTAAACAGATAGATATCAAATATCACAACCTGAGTGACATTTTTGGATTTTGAGAAACTTTACGATACGATACCTTTACGATACTTTACCCTTTATGACAGGACTTCTAAAAAATTTATCTGGCAAATACCTTAAAAACAGATGATGAAATTTTTTCCTATGGACATATGTATGTCATTGTAAGATAAACTGATGTAACAAAGTCAGTTAAAGCTGTTAGTTCCTCTGGATTTTCTGAATTAGTCTGTCTTAATCTATAAGTATCTAAAGATGCCTTTTTACTACCTCAAGTCACATTTTTACACTCAAATATTACCTTAAAGGTTGTCATCTGTCTTTAGGTTGTTTAGCAGTCTGAAAGGGAAGGTGAGGAAGGCTGAAGACAGCACTACTGAGTTGACTATTGAAGGCTTTCAGTTTCTCCCAACCTTCAGAAACTTCTGCAGTTTTCAGGATCTTTAGAAAGCCTGGCTGCCAATTCTAGGAGCCATGGCACTTCTGACAGATATCAGGAAAAACATGCTCCTAAGAATGTCAAGAACTGCTGTTTAAATAGTCTGCACAAGATACAGATAAAACTCCTGAAGAAACACAAAGACTTCATTCAACTCTGACATATGATTTTCTAAACACTTATGCATATTGTTTTCATATTAGATCCTACCAAATTCTCCTAAATTTTGTGTACCATACACATCTTTTAGCCTATTGCCATTCTACATGTACTAGAAGGCACAATAACTGTTCCTATATGTATGGATATTCTGAGTCAAATACCTTGCAACTTTCTTAAGTAATTTTTTTATGTAACAAGTTTAGTTCATAATATTCTCTAAAAATACTCAAAAAACTATAATACTGTAAAAAGTGCTTTATTTCCAATGGTCTTACAAAGCAGTCAGACTATTATGAGTAAGTAAATCAATATTAAATAGGGATTTAAGAATCTTACCTTTTCCAGACCAGTAACTCATGTTTTAACTGTACTGAACTAGTTTAGCAGCTCAGAAATACATTTAAATAAATTGATTGAAATATATGCTTTTTTTAAGACATTCCACATTCCTTCAGAGTTTAATAAAAAGAGAAACCTCAAACAGAGATGTTGGTTAGCACTACCGCTATGTCCAAGCATTCTTTTGCTAAAGTAATCCACAAAAGCAAAGAAAAAATTCCCCAAAGTACTAAAGTTTGAAGTGACCATAGAAATGGCAAATTTAAGAGATGAGCACATTTAGTGACAAAAGATCCAGGTCCTGTGGAAAGGAACAAACACTACTATAATAGAATGAACAATATGATTAACAAATGAAATTTATGATGGTGTTGATGAACCTTAGGGATCAAAACTGAGATTGCCTCCTTAGCATAATGAAAGCTAAGATCTGATTTCCAGTATATTTATTTCAAATGTTTTTCTTTACTCAGCTGGTTTTTAGAACTTACTAGAGCATATTGAGTTGTGCCAACTATGCATGTTTTGTAACAAGATGACCTTCTAGCAACTCATAATGAATTTAAGTGCAGTTGTAATAAGAATATCAAAGGGAGTTTAAAAGTCACATTTATAATCTTTTGGTAAGGCCACAGACTTCATTATCATAATGTTATAGCACAGATCAAATCAATTTTAGTTATACTTCTAATGAAATCTCAAGCTTACACCCCACTGCTTCAATTATTTTTCAGTAATGTCTCATCTAAAATTTCTATTTTTATTCCTGTTATTCCCTTTCCTTTCACTCAAAACAGACATGTATACGAGGAGAAAACAGCAATGGAGTTTCCTGAAGAGCTACCACATTTCCTCTGGAATTACAGCACATCTGCTAGAGGCAGGGCCAGAAATTACATTAAGTTGCTGTACAAACAGTGTGATGAATTTTTTAAGTGCTGTGCTTTTGGCCAGAAGGGATTTTTTTTTTTAATGGTTAACTTCTAAACCTGTGAAAAGAAACCCAATTCTTTAATATGGATCCCTTCCTTAAAATTTAGGTATTTGTAGGCAAATTATAAATCTGTAGGCTAAAATACATCTTCCTTAACATGGACTTAACTCCTGGTACAGAAGAGTTTTGAATTTCAAACATGGCAGAAGGAACAAGTTCTTTTTTGGGATGCTTTTCTTCAGCTAAGTAGGGAAAAAGGAAGGAGGGCAAAAAAGACTGCTGTCTCATTATGTGGAACTATTCTGACAGTGAAAAGAAGCTAATTTTAAAAACATTGTGAATGAATTTTTTTTTCACAGTTTGATGTTTTCAAAAACATATCTTGTGCTTGCTCTTAACAGGGCTAAGAATTCAAACCATTCCAGGAGATTCTGGGAAACACTCAGGAGTCCTGCATGTGGGATAATTCAACACTGAATTTTCATTATTTCTTTCCAAGAAACATACTAACACAGTAATTTGCTGTTGCTTTTGGAACCTACTGGAAAATGTCAGTTTAACAGAAAGAGCCATAAAAGCAAGTGCCCTGGGTAAATGAAGCAGGAATACCAAAAATGTGCAGAAGCAATCAGGGTTGAGATAAGGACCATCATACACACACCTTGCAGTAGGTTATTGGAGTAGTGGCACCACACACATGGAGTTTACAGGCAAACAAGCACAAACTTCTTCTTTGCCTAGGGCTTTGTTTCAGTTCACTGAACAAAGCACTAAAAAGTAATTACAGTCTTTTTCTTGGAAATTGTTTCAGACACTCCTTGGAGGTTTCTGCTTCAAAGGCATTCCAAATTATAACAAAAGAAAGTGGGCTATTTGCCCAAAGTTTGAGAAAAATTACATTTAATAGCACAAATGTGGTGGGGTTTTTTGTTTGGTTTGTTGGTTTCTTCATTTGTTTGAGGGGTTTTGTTTGATGGTTGGTTTGTTTGTTTTTGTTTGTTTTTTGTTTGGTTTGGTTTGGTTTTTTCTCATATCAGGAAAGGGAGGCTAGGTTTGAAGTGTTATATTCAGGAATTACCTTCTTCCTCCTGATTCCAAGTAAAAGATAGCTGGAATCTGTCCTGAATGAGCCTTACACATTACCATAAAGCCAGCTTCATCTCACACTGTTCATAATTTCTTAAGCTGAAAAAGTGGAGAAACTACACAGTCCAAAACTTCTCAGGCCACAGACCTATTCTTTCTTCTGCTAACCCACAATGTCTGCCTCTCAGCTATGCTGCAAGGAACAGAGTATAAAACAAAGACAAACCCAGTCCAGCACTTTTTTTCCCCCACAGAATCTTAGAAGCCCATCAATACTTCTTCCATCAAGAGATTTCTTTGTGGGAAGTATTGTCTGTGAAGTTCTACTTTAGGAAGTAGGGAGACGTGTCTTTTTAGTGACTTCTGATTCACAGAATTAAAAGAAATTCAAACCAAAAAATTCTAGAAAACAAGCCAGATGAAATATTACTGGTATCATATATATTATCCCTTCTACTCAAGACACTAAAAAATAAGGTGTTGAAAATACTGATGCAATGGGAAAACAGAGTTAAAGCTCTCAATTTGAAAAGAACATGTAATTTCTAGGTTTTCTAAGTCTGTGTCTCATGGTCGTGAACAGCCATGTTTTGCAAAATATAATTTTAGATAGCGATGAATCATAAAAACCCTAAAAATTATGTTAGTAATGAAAAATAAAAGACTACATGTATATTCCAAAAAAAGAATAATAAGGATTATTCATTAAATAAAGACAGAAAAGAAGGTCATCAAATTGAGAATCTACTAGACTAAGTTAATAACTTTTAGATTATGATTAAGTGCATATGATCTGTAGGAAACTCTATAGCACTGTCACAGGTTGTACTGTCGTGATAGCATGAACAAGACTTGTCTGTATAGAAGTTTCTGCCCCTTCTTGGGTCCTGTACATATTTCAGTTAAACTGCAAGCATTGGGCAGAGATGCTGTAAAGCTTTTGCTAAAATCTACGTTATTTTTTGGTAGTTTAAAAGCTCTCACAAACATTCATGACCTGAAACATTTGCCCTCTCAAACATTCATGATCTGAAAAAAAAACCAAACTTCTACTGGATGCGTTAAGAGACCTAAGGGAATCTCTGTTTTACATAAATCAGTTCTTGTACAAATTAATTCAAGCCCAGATCTTTTTGAATAGTAGTCAGTCAGCCATGTTGTCTAGTGACAATTTCGCTCCTTTTCTCTAAAACATTTGGATCTGGTTTAGATTTTTATTGTCTTAGGGTTTCTCTCTCTCTATTACATATAATCTCTTTCTATAATAAATACTTATTTCTTCTTTAAAGGAGGCTGGCTAGCACTGGCAATCAGGGTTAAGTTGCATCATGCTGTGCTGAAAATATTTCAACAACATAACTACTCCAAACTGAAGTCACTTCTCCCATTTATCTTAGCTTGAAGTATTTTTGTTTGAAGAACACAGCAATGTGGTTCTTTTCTTCCCTGACCGTGTAGCACTGCCATCATACTAGGCTAAAGTACCACTGATGGGTTTCCTTATGTGTTGCTGAGCAGCCTTAGCTGTCATGTTGTGTATAGACAGGCTTCAAAAAGGGTCATAAAATCCTGTCAATGACTGCTTTCTGTACTCAAGAGGAGGTGGCATGGACCCATTTTGGGGAGCTGAGAGGTGGAGAAGTGGCAGAGGCAGAACTTCTGGCACAAGTATTTCTAAATGCAAAAGCAGAGACTGCTACCTCTGGTCCCATACAGGCATCTCAGGAAGCAGAACAGGAGCAGTCCACAGGCACAGCAAAAAGTCACAGTCCCACCTAGTGCAAATGCAAGTTTGGTAAAATTAAAAAAGTCTGGGCTAATATAAATTGACTAAGGATCAACAAAGGTCAGCTCTGAGCTATATTTAGCCTTAATAGAAATGGAAGATAGCTAACAGACCAAAGGATTGGATCAACATTATTCCACTCCATTTTGCAACTGGGTTTAACTAGAGTTGACTTGCAACTGATTTTTATAGTTTTGTAACAAGTGAAACGGATTAGGCATATGCAAATAAGATTTGGTAAGACAAACAGGGTTCTTTTGGTTGTTCTGAAACCACTTAACAGAGTAAACAATAGGGTCAATATATTTCATCTCAGGTTTAAACGTAATTTTTACTTGACAACAATAAAAAGGAATCCACATTCTTTCAAAGCCATGCAATGAAAGCATTAGATTAGAGATTAAAGAGCACAGCACAGTGATGTAAAGGTTGACTGGGATTCCAAATTGTATTCCATGTTTTATTAGGTATTTGAAAAACTAATTATAACTAAAGCCTAACAGATGCCAGAGGAGGGCTAAGAATGTTTATAAAATGCTATAATTGAATTATCACCAAGAAACTAGTGTTGTGAGATGAGAAAAATCATTATGCAATATCAGCGTGCTATCAAATGTGTGAGATCTAAACCTTTTTGAAGTTCAGAGCATTTCGTTTCAGCTACCTAGTAATTCACCTTTCAGCATAAGACACCATTATTGAAAGATGAAGACTGTAATAGATGTTGAAATGTACTGCAGTATTCTATCCAGGTTGCTGCACAAAGACCTCTTCCAGACATTTGGACTATGTATGCTAACACTCTGCCATATCTTCCAGAGCTTTTTTTAATAGTCTGGTGTTTAAACTATCACAGTGATTTATTCCAGTGTTAAAACTTATATTTCTTTGACAAAACACTACTGTTTTTAGCACTTTCTTTGACTCCCTCTAACTGAGAATGTTAGTGACACAAGTATAATGTCATACATATCATCTTTTAACAAAAATGCCTCATTTTTTTATTATTTATCACCATGGCACTTGACATATTTTCCATCATTAGCTCCCTTTCTTCCAATTCCTTCAGTAATGACTATCTTCTCCTCTATTTTAAATTTTTTATATTTCACTGCACTTGCAAATTTCTGTTACTATTCCTTCCTACAATACATTTTTATTGGCTAGATACATTATTCCTTTACATGATTCCAACTCTTCAAGCCTGGACTGCAGAATTTCCCACTACTCCTTCATTTTATAGAATATTCCAGACTGTTCTCACTTTGATTACATACTTTTCATACAATTTGATAATATAACTGTATTTTTATTTTGGTTTATTTTTTAATTTTCCCAAGTCTCCCTTGTAAGTTCAAAGTGTGCCACATTACTTAGCAATACAAAATTCAATATAAAATTGAAAAGAATACTATGCATTTTACATTGCAGAGATAGTGGAGTTAAGAACAAGATTAACCTTTGGCAAGGTCTCGACATTTTTCTACCTCTTGTCTCATTAATTTCAGTAAAACCAGCTATGGAAGGCTGAGTAACCCTGTATTCAAACTGAAAAGGATTTCAGTTTTGAAATTATCAGAAAGATTAATCCTGAAGACAAAATACGTTGCATCAGAGAAGAAAGGAACTAGTTCAAGGGAAGTGAAGCTGATTGTTTTACACTTCAGTCCCCCTTGAATCTGGGGACACAATCTCTTAATAAAATATTCTCTTTTTTCTAAAGCATGCATATTGTGAAACAGAACAATTCTACTTCTTAAATTCCTTTAAAAGCTCAACAAATTTCCCCATACTGTTGACAAAATAACACACCCACGCACAGTAAAACTAAAACTGATTGAAAAAGGACAATGTGGTTTTCTGATATTCACCAAAATACATAACTATGGACAATCAATGAGCTTTGGGAGAGCAACCCAGAAAAAAAAAAAAAAAAAAAAAAGCCCTTCATTTAGGAAGCCAGATAACTATAAAAAGGAAACCTTGGCAGGCTGATGGTTGTTAGAGTCACCATTGGTCATTGCACAGAGCTCAGAACCTGAAATCTGATTTCTCAGACACCTCTGTGATGCCTGATGTTTCCTTCTCAGAAGTATCAACTCTGGTCTGATCAGGCTTTGTAGAAAGCTCTTTGAGCTCTCAACTCATATTCCTACTTCACTGTTTGCTATTTTGACAGTGAAAAATCTCAGCATCATTTGGGTTTGTTTTCTCAACTTCTACTGAAGAGCTGACATAGTAATAAAACCACTAAAAGCAGTATGTTCCTAAATGGAAAACTGGACAAAAAGAAAAGGAAGTAGATGATGTTTTTAATTTGAAATTCCACCTGAAACTTCACAAACATTGCTTTGAACTTTGCCTATGTAAATTTCTCATATGGAAAATGGAACCAATCTTTTTCAATTTGTCCTATTCCATTTGGTCAATTTATTAGCATTTTATGTATTTCTATTTTGTGATTTTAAAAAATATATTTAATAGGTTAGGCTATTTCAGTTCTCCCATGTTTGCTATAGATTTTTCTTTTAAATTGCCATTTTTCCTTCAATATGAGATAACTTAAATTCATTTTAGGATGGTGCTGGGATCACTTTTTCCCCATTACTTCATATATTGTAAATAAGAAAAAAATGCTTTTTTACTGCAGTCAATGTGTAAAGTCTCTCTGTTTGCATTTTGAATGTTAGCTCATTGTCAAACACCAGAATAAAAAAAAAAAAAGAAAAGTCTTCTGAGGAACCCAGAGGTACAGTAATGTTATACTAACCAAAAAGAGGCATGAAATTTCATCAGTCTTAAAGTGCTATATATTTGTCTCAATTAAAACTTTCACCAAGTTCATCCAATAAATTAGCCATAACTGGATTACACGATGCAACAACTGAAAAGTGTGAAAATGGAAGATGCTGTATGAAAACTACTTGTTAAAGCCTCAACTCCTTTTTTTTTTTTTTTT
>VWYO01004204.1:258177-284462 GCA_013400275.1 Rhadina sibilatrix
TTTTTTTCTTGTAGGTGGAACAATTATGTTTTAGAAAAGGATGACTAAAAGTTCTGTATTTTACTCCTGTCTTTATCTGTTATCAGTAGATAGCTATAAGACCAAAAATAGCTTAAGCATCAGTCCCATTCCTTTTTTGTTGTGTTAAGTCGATAAAACAAATATTTCCGCACAGAACCTGGTGGAATATGATCAACAGAAGGGACTCAACACAATGGTTGAAATATAAAGTCAGAAAATTTGAACAAAGGTGTAAGAAAAGTAAATCCACTTCAGAGAGGCAAGAAGCATCCCAAACAGACTCTGACACTTCCAGTATAGCACGACCCAACCTTTCAGAATAATTTTAGAAGAAAAAATGAACTATTAACACTTCCCTAAATTGCACACTAAGAGGAAGTGGATGTGCACGAGAAATACCCAAAGGAGAAATTAATAAAATTGGAAGTGCTTACATTTTTTTTAGTTAAGAGATAAAACACTTTAAGCATTCCTATTCTGTTTTCTGGGTTAGCTTGTAGATTTTGTGGGTACTTAGCAAAAGCCTTCTGTGTTCTCTTCATTTTTTAGAGCAGATCTATGAACACAGCTACAACTACCCTTTCAACATCAATATTCCAACTGCATTCACTGATGCAGTTTGCCTCATCAGATACTGAATTTTCCCTTCACGGTGGATGGTCATTTAAGAACAAGTATTAATTCCAAATACTTTCCAACCTGGTCAGCATACTCATTTCCTTTGTGCACACACAGTTGGTGCTGTGTTGCTCCTCGCTCACAGGAGAAACGTGACCATTAAGAAATTCCTGGCTTTAGGAAGAAGAGCTCTCCTCCATTCTGCCTCTCACATTGTGCCATTCAGTTGGGCATCTGCCCATTGGTGAACTGCCATGTAGTGGCCCCAGGAAGACAACAGCTCTGGGATACAGCAGTTAATTCTGCTCTGATATTCGCTGATTATTGACATTTGCTCTGTAAACACAGAGATTCCAGGAAGAGCTTTGCTTTGTTTGGCAAGAAAGAAACTGAAGTAGGTTTCACAGGTAATTTTCATAAAATCTGATTATAGCTATAAGCAAATAAAACTTATGTATGTCACCAAAAATACAAAAAAGCAAACAAGTAGTCCAACAACAGCAACCACAATGTAGTGAGGGAAGAATGAGTTATATACCATGGGTTTACAACATGGCCATGCATAACTAATGTACATGTATTAGTATCAAAAATGTAATTTGATGGGGTTTTCTTAATTTTGAAGAACAAAGCATTCAGATGCATATACATGTATCTGTGTGGTGCACACATGTATGTTGACTACAAATACATACATATTACATGTATTAAGTCATAGAAAAATATAGGCAGAAAGGGTCCATCTGAGATCCTGGCCCCTTCCAAAACTGTTCAAAGTGCAGATAATCTCGGAGTCACAGTAGGTTGCTCAAGGCCTTGTCTAGTAGAGATGCATACAATAAAGCTAATTTGCAAAGCTCATAGTCAACCACTCACTGAAGTATGTTATTTTCTTTCAGCAGTTGATTTTTTCCTTCCTATTAGAGGGAAAAAAATGTACCTGATTCCATTCAATAGGATGTTGATGACTTGTATAGAGGCTAAATGAGCAGATTCTGCATCAGGAACCTGAAGCAGTAGAGTTACCATCTAGATGATTAACATGAGAAACAGAAATGTGTATTTATTCTAGTGTGGTTTCTGTTTCTGGTTGCTCTTGGTTCCACAGATACTGAATAAACCTCATAGCTGGATGAGGAATGACAATGAAAGTGATGGAAATGATGTCAATATTCAAGGGTGAACAAGGTATGAAGAAAGAAAACATATTTCTTCAGACCTTAAAAAATTTCTTTGAAATTTGACACATATCTGTCTGCTGAGAAGAATCATGACCTTGTTTTCATATCAGATGTATTGACACTGTTTTCTCTGATCCCCTAGTCAGAAATCTTGCTACTTTTAAGGAAAAAATAAATAAGCCTTCTATGACTGAACAGCCTATTTAGCTACAAAAGTGTGAGTGCATGTAAAGGAGCTTACAGTTCTGAGAGCTCATTTATTTAAAAATCAGGGTACTCTTGGAAGTGACACTGAAGGAATTAATACAACAAGCAAAGAGTAGCGTCAATGACCACAAAAAAATTATACCGGAAATGTAGCTGGAATGAACAGTGTCTGCAGTCCTGTTGAGACTGCACTGAGTAATGCTTTTTTTCCTTTGGGGATTTTTTTGGTTGGTTGTTTGGTTATTGTGCTTTTTTTCATTTGAAAAAAAAAATAAGAAAAAGAAGCTTTGGCTGCAAATGGTCTCACTCTTCACTGGTTTAGTACAAGCATTTTAACAAGAAGTCCCACAAATTTTTAGGTGTACTATATTACTTCTCAGAAACATTCCTCTTCATTCATAAGTAATTTTTCTCTTGAAAATCATCCACTTAGAGAAATTAGAACAATTTTACAGTATATAGATTGTCCTGTAGCATTTTTGAAATAAATTATTCCCCATCCCATGACATTTTCTCCTCTTCGCACCCTAGGCATCTATTTGGAAATTTTAGAGGGAATTTATTTCTTGTCTACTTCCTATCATTTTCTGCAGGCTTTGTTCACTCCACTCTAGACAACAGAAAGAGCCATGGTGGAATCATCCTACATGGAGATATATCCAGCTGTAGGCAAAAACTGTAGACTCCGAAGATGCTATGATGCTTTCTCCAGGAATTATACAGCTATTTTTTTTTTTCCTAAGCATATTCTTAAATCCAAAAGATTAAAGCTAAAAAACTTCTAAAAGCTTGAAAGCCTCTTGCTATAAGGATGTTTTAATGACTTTATAGCCTATTCCTAAGCAAAGAATCACTTTTTGTTGCTACAGTTCTCTCACAATCACTTGATACTTTAGGCACCTGAACTATAAAATCTGCTGTTGACCATCCAGACAGAGCACTTTTGGAATTTCAAGACCTATCTAGGCATACCGGGACATATCTGGGTTTACCACTGCCAATGAGTTCCTGATTTTAGTCAAAAGACAAACTATTTATACCTACAGTTTTCACTGTGATAATTTGCCACAAATTTGAAGTCTCAAAAAAGCCAGAACAGCTCACAAAAAACCTATAGTGAAAAAAAAATATTTTATCAGAATTTCTGACATTAGCTCTTCCAAGTTTTACATGAATTATTGTGAAAACTTTCTTCTAAGTCAACTTACCCATTTCAAATGCCAAAATGAGTATAAATTATACAGAGGATATTAATAATATTTACATTCAGCCCTTCTAAAATGAAGTCAAGGAAAGAAAACATCTTGTTCTAATAACATAGATACAATCATCACCAGTCTGTACAAATATTGGAAACATCACGCGTTAGTCCTCTTTGCTGATTGAAAATCAAACAAATAACCAGTTATATTATTCATCAGACCATATTATTAAATAATAAGGTATGAACTGAAACAAGACAGACTCTATTCTTCATTATAAAGTAGTAGTTTCTTTATTGAATATTACATAGTGGTGAGAAAGAAGCATCTTGTTAAAAAGATGGAGCCAGAAATCTGTCTGAAATAAGACAAAGTTGCCTTATGACAGTTATTGTCACAATGAGTGAGACTGCCCATTTTAATTGCATTTTTGGCTGGATTTTTAAATATTATGGTATTTCAGAAGTGATTGATGTCAGTTGCAGCACAAGAAAAGGCACTATGTTATTTTAACTTGTGAATCTGATGGTTCAATGGCCATGTGTCCCTTGAATTCTCATAGAGTAGAATTCAATTTCCTGCTTGTGACTGAGAAATATATTTGCTTTCAGAAAAGTTCTATTGCAACAGTGAGATGATTGACATGAATTCATGATGAAGCAGTGCACTACATACACTATTCCTATAAACACTATGAAGTGCTAGGCTTTCCTTTAAAATGTATTAGCAATAACAAATATTTGTTTTACTGACAAGAAATTAACTTTACACTTTTTTAATTAAAAACTGAATGAGGGTTTATGGTTTTAAACAAATCATCTACTGGGTATCTACTTTTCTAGACGGAAAACAAAGTATCTAACTTAAAACATAAAAATTAAAAGTAATTCATGCAGAAGTACCACAAATTCCATTTTCCATTATTACAGAAGTATGAAATACCTTGATACATTATTACGGTGTCTAGGCACCCTTCAGAATAAATTATTTTCAGCCTTTATACATAAAAGGCTTGACTATTGGACCTGATGTTGTTGTGTGCTTGACAAAGGCACTTCCAAAACTTTGACTCTCTAGCAGTTTGATACAAATGTTCTAGCTTTAAAATGGCATGCTCTAGAAAGCTTATCTATGGAAAGAAATATCCTCATGCCAGACTTCACAGTGAAAGAATAGGCTCGGGTAGGTGTGAACATACCCATGGGATGAAGACCTGGCTGTATCAGTAGCAGCACAGGCAAGGTTTTGGCCTCTGTGATTGAGGAACGAGTACTTTGACGAGCTGGAGCAAGAGTGCTTTTGCAAATGGGCATGTTAACCTGGAGAGAAGAGCTGTAGCTTAGGCATATTGGGGAAGTGTTGCCATAATCCAAAAAGAAGGCATGGCACAGGAGAGTAAAAAAAGCTTTAGGGCACCAGAAGGAGATGGAACTTGCATCTTTTCATTCTTTCTCTTCTCTGCCGTAGAGAAAACAAGACCACCGGGGATGGAAAAGCCCACTCTTTGGGAAAACACATGGGAGCTGCAGAGGTATGAGCTCATTAGGTTTACAGAGATGCAGTTTGGTAGGTCTCACCAGAGCACTGCAACGACCTGATGCATGTTTATTCAGGAGAGACAGGCTGGAAAGATGAGGAGGAAAGGTTTTCTGTACACAAAGGAATGGCTGGAGTGCACAGAGCTATCACCACTGAGGAAGTGGTGACAAGTCTGCTGAGAATTTGTTTAGGTTTAGTGAAGACATTGTCATGGGCAGCACAGGCTTGTGCTGCAGAAGAAAAAAAAAAAGACGTAAATGAAGCCTGTAGACCCCTGAAAGAATACTTGCAATCACAAAGTGGCTCTTGCAAGGATCTGCATTGAATGTGTGCTTGTAAAGGCAGGAGAGCTGGGCACAAACAATCCAGGAGATTATCAGTGTGTGTTTAAGACAATTTATTGTTGCAGGTGATTGATCAGCCATTCAGTGAAATACTTTCTTGGAACTACTTTTCACAATCAGTAAATAAATCATAAAAATCTGAAATTCAAGAATAGCCTTGGCTGATAAAATCATGAGACTGTGCAGTTTAAAATCAAGAGAAGTAAGGCAAGCAGCAGAATCCCAAATTTGGACTTGAGGAGGGCATATTTCTACCTATTTAGGGACCTATTGGGTAACATCTCATGGGATATTGCCCTAGAGGGCAAAGGACACCAGAAGAACCAGCTGATCTTCAAGGACAACCTCCTCAGAGCAGAAGAATGGCTTGATCTAATGTTCTGTAAAAACAGAAGTATTACAGAGAGCCAGCGTGATTCAACGGGGAACACCAACTGAGTTCAAATACAAAAAAAGAAGTACACAGGGTAAGAAATTGGGACAAATAACTCAGGAGAAACATAGAGTGCTTGCAGAGACTGTGGTGGAAATGTCCAAAATTCACATGTTGCTCAAACTAGCAAAGGATATGAAGAAGATTTCTCTAGGTACATTAGAAACAGAAGAAAGGCTGAGGAAAATGTGGGTCTGCTGCTCAGTGGGGCTAGTGACAAAATGACATGAAAAACTCTGAGGTGCACTCACACACAATCTGTAAGAATGTCTGAGGAACCATGAAGGCTAAGGGCTGACCATAAAAGTGTAAGTAGTGGCTAAAACCACTTCAGCTGTGATGCAGTCTAATTTTATCTCCAGCTTTTATAATCTCATTTCTCTCACATGCTTTTATATTTAGGATGATTGTATTATCCAAGTGTCCCCTGAGACAAAACATACCTGGTTTTGACACAGTCATTCTGAGGCCCTAACCAAAGGATCCAAAGATTCTTGTACTTCCCCTATCTGAACAGAAATTCTCATCCAAACTTTATCTGATGTACCTATGTATATTGTTAAACCTAATTGAGTTTGGAAAGGAATTACACACTTAATTTTGCAGCAAGAATGAACCTAAGACCACTAGTGTCTTTGGCATTTCTAGGCATCATTTTAAAGCTATTAAATACTGATCAGACATAAAACTTTGTAAACTATGAAAGTTTTGGTCTTGAAAATTACTTTAAATTATATTAGTCTAAATCATTGGTTTTGGGTTTTTTTGTCTCCATATTTCATGTCCTCTGAACTCACTTTGCTACTTATGCTTCATTTAATTTTTAATTGCTACTAATTTTCGTACCTGGGAAGGTAAGAGGTCAGTTCATTTCTCCTTTGTTGAGAAAGCAGGAAATGTTTTCACATTTGAAGACTGGATTCTGCCTTTCTTTCCTTATCTCCTCCTCTCCGGAAGGCAACTAACTATATCCCCTCTAACTCACACATCATTGTGCAACTACTGATTTCAAGGACTCCCTAAAAGCAGTTTCTCCTAACTGAAGCACACCAACTTCATCAGCTGTATTAAGTTTGAACAGTTTTTATGCTTTAAGTAGCAAATTTTCATCAAGAACCTTTTGGTACTATACCAAGTTCTTCTTTATCATACTAGATTTGACTGGCTGTCCCATCTTGACCATTTAAACTTCCTTGGGGATATATCTACACTCAAAAGTTCTTCTGCTGTACTCTACCAATCTACATAACACAGTGCAACTTTCCAAATGTGGATGCCACCATATATAGCTGTAAGCTGTAAGGAAGTAAATCAGATAAAAAACAGAAAATAGACCACATCAGATTAAGATACTTGTAAACTAGTTTGCCTGAACCCACACTGGAGTTTCTTTGGGTGCAATTCACAGTCTAAAAATACAGAACAGATCCTACCTGAAAACAGTAAAGTTATCACTTGGTTCCTGAAATTTTGGAGGTCCTTGATGTTTTCATACTTTTTTCCGTTTCTTCTATATATTTTTCCCACTTTGTGTTATTTAACCTGAGGGCTGTTAAATCTCCCTGGATATTAATTAATCCTTTATATTCAACTTGGTGAAACAATATCATGAGACACAGAGGGAGTATGAGGCATATTGCTATGGACAGCTTGAACAATTCCATTTACCATGTACCAGCCTTGTTTTACCACAGATCAGCTTACCCATGGTAGTGAGCAATTGCTGAAATTAGCCATTCACCTGTGCTTTGAAGCAACAAATTGCAGATTACCTTAAATCATTACAAAGGGAGTGATACACTCAGCTGAAGAGGGTAACAGAATTTTAAGCTCTCTAAACTCACTCTGCAAGAGCACATAGGATGACATCTAAAACTGGGTTGTTTTTCATCAATCTACTCACCTGCTCGACTGTGTAATGATGAACTTTCACCTCATTTACTCTGCTTGGACTTTGGCAAATTTCACAGCCTGAGTTATGAGATCAATTTCACATACCATTCTCTCTCACTTGCATCATAACCCATATACATTGTGTGTGACCAGTATTTGGATCTTGTATTTGGTTTTAGTTCTACTGATTATATAAGGTTATGGAAGAAATTTCTCTCCCTGTGAATGCACTTATTTCTGAACCACAAACACACCATTGCTTATTTAAAAACTGTTACCAGGCACTTCAGATAATTATATTGCTGCCCAGACTCAGTTGTGAGTCTCCTCAAAATCTATGCAAAAACATACTGTCTTTTCAGATCAGGTTTTTATCTTCTAGGCAACTAAAAAACTAAAAGCTTTTTATTCACAGTGATTTTATATTTTTGGAGCCCATATGAATACTATAATCAAGAAGAAGCCAGGAGAGGTCCTTTTTCAGAAACAGTGTATTGCCTCCCAAGGAATCTTTTCAAACTTCCAAACCATTTACAAAATTCATCTGCAAATTCACTCACCTTGGACTTCCCTTTATATTCAAATCACTCTCTCAGAGAATTACCACTACACGATATTGCTTGCCAGCTTGTCTCTTGCACATCTCTTTTCTAAAAATGGCTGAAACTGAATATTTTTCTCATTGAAGAAAATGTTCTTGAATAAATAGTTCTCTCCTTCTTTTGTCCATTTTTACTTTACTACTTAAATTCTTGTTCTCCTATTAAAGTCACAATTTTGGCAACACATAATAAATAGCCTGACTTTTTGGAGAATTGTTAGAGCAATATTTTCTTTTGTTTTGGAAAAGAAATGTTAAAACATGTTTATTTTTTAATATAGCTCCTGTAGTAATATAACTGTTTACTGATACTTTTATTTTTGAAAACATAGCATCTCCAAAATCTTTTGATCATTCAACCCTATCAGTAAAACTTTTTGAATGCACATCACTTACATATATTTATATAGATTTATTTATAAACCATACTGCGCGTATATATTATGTACATTAAAATCTTAAAAATATTTTAAAAAGCAATATAAAGACAAAATAAATATCACAGAGGTTTTTTAGAAACATAATAAAATATATTTTAAAAATATTTTCTTCCCAATCCTAGTAGATTGTCTAGCTCAGTCCCTGAGATGCATGCACCCCATTTGGAAATCACTGTTCTAAATAACCATTTCAGCTTGATTATCAGTACTGAAACAGAGCTATGCAGAGCCTTCAAAGTTGCCATTCTTGTTAAATTTCTTTCCCTACCTTTGCACACAATATCCAAAAGGGCTGACTAGAATGTAAAAGCTGCCCATGGGAAGAAAGACTGCAGAGCAAGCACCTATCCATCTAATTGCAGTTTTCAGATTGGATATCAGAGTGCATGGAAAGAACCAGTTCTGGTATTATCAAGTCAATCTTGTCACAAAGATGAAGAACAGCGTGTTGTAGCACACTGCTGATACACAACCATGTAAGTCAGTCTTTGACAGCCATCAGAGAGGGAAGGGGCAGTTATGTCTAAAAGAGAAAAAACAGAAGCTTTGAATTTAATGTTTATGGGATTACTTTTTTTTTTTTTTTTTCCCCTAGACAAGCAGGGTGTCTAAGAAATACCTAAGGCAGGAACACACAGGATTCACAGGGGTGTGAACCCAGGATGTTTTAAAAAGTAAAAGGGGTGGAGGCTTGTATTTTTCCAAACAATCAAAGGAGCTGACTTTTCTGTTCCCAGGAACTGAGGAGGGGATAGGATGGGTACTCTATCAGCTGTAAAGCATTCCAGGCAGGCCTGTGAGATATACAGAATTTATGTCCTGATGATTACCCATTTAAAATCTAATTCTTGTTAAGACAGACACAGGTGCCATTTGCTTAACCTCTACTAAGAGAGATCAAAGTGTTCTTTGAACAACTAGAGATTAGTCAAGGCCAAGTTCTGAGTTACTACATTGAATACATTCTATGCCAGACATAAGGATACAAATTATGTCTGAGATGAGAACAGAGTTGAATCAGCCATTGCCATCACTCCCTTAGATGATGAGTTGCTATCCAATTTCATATTAGAATGCAGCACTCACAAAATTACCTCACAGCGAAGCAGAGGAGAGGAGGGAATGAAGAGGAGAGCCCTTTTATAATCTCCATTTCTGCTTTTGCTGGGATGGCACACAAATGAAGCTTTTGCTGGGACCCCAGCTGAGACTGAAAACATGGAGAAATGCAAAAAAATAAGACTACCAATATGCTGTACAGTTCATCATACAACAAAAACTGTGTAGTGCAATATAAAATAAAAGCTAAGGGATGGGGAAATAGCTAATTTTCTCTCTTGAAGGATGTATCTTCAAGGAGTTCTTAATAAAGCAGGATCTAAATATTAAAATAATCAGTTCAAGATGCTTGATTTGTATAGGTTGTGGAGTTTTTTAATATATTGATTTAATTAGTCAGTATTGAACTATATTTAGAAGATAAGTGAAAGCCTCTAAAGACTTATTTATTGACACCATATGGCAGTTCTTAAAAGTGATGTTCAAATTAGGTATAATGAGCCACATAAAAAAAGAGGATGTGCCATAAAAAGGACTCCCAAACAAAAATGATGCTATTGTTGAAGGATATAAGTTTTAATATGGGATTTTAGAAATGCTTCCAGAGATGAGGCGCCCTACAGCTGACTGAAAATATTTGCAGGTAGTGTTCATATTACACAATGTAGCTACAAAAAGCACATTTTTATGATGGATTAGAAAACTATGGTATGAATAGACTGAGAAGATGAGTCAGGAAGACATGAGAACCTGAAGGAGGATGGCAAATCAGAAAGATATGCTGCTCACATTTTCACTACAGTAAATGCACCTCTCAATTTAAAAGCATCTGTTCTGACATCAACCTGTAGTTACTTATTTTGATATATGATACTGACTACAATTTTCATGAAATAAACTCTGTGTCTAGTGTATGTCAAGTGATCCTTAAAGCATCACTGTGGTATTTACTGTCATGTGAATTTGGTTTCATTTATGATCGTTCTTTCTGATATGTTGGAAAATTTTGATAACTCAAAATATTTATGAAAGAAATTGAACCAATAGGATGTATTACACACACACAAGAAAAAGATTTCAAGCTCTAGCACTGAAAATTAGAAAAACTAAAATTATGGCTTCAGCCTGAGGTCCCTGTGCTGATGGTATTACCTGACTGGATGACAGTCGGTTCTTCCTGAACTGTTTGAGAAGTCCAGGGGAAATATTTTCTCCTCAGTTAATTTTTTTCACAGAACCTGTACCTCCTTAAGTAGCTCATTCTTCACCTGTCTACCTTTGACACAAGCAATTTCCTCCTTGCTGCCTGGGAACCACCTGGAAAAACACTGACAGTACAGGCCACAGACTCCCTAATTTATGTGCATAATTTTTATAGACATAGAAGCTGCTGTGGAAGAATCATTAAAGAATTCCTGTCCTTACACCTCTGGCTGGCTGGAGGGAGCATGAAACCTCCTGATTTTTGCTAACAAATATCATGACAGCTATGGCATCAAACTGTGAATGGCATCATTGAACTCCTCTGTGTTCAAAAACAGGAAATTAAGCAACATTACAGATCCTCATTGGCACTAAAGAGGAGCGTGAAAGAAGAACAATCATTCCTGAAGGAACTGTAATGTGTTAAACTTGTATTGCTACACCTGTATCATAAAATTGTGTACTAATTTTTAATGGCAAGGGATAAGGCAATTCCTGACAATAAAGGTCAATTACAGGCCAAGGCCTATTCAGCCCATGCAGTCCCAGACTGAAGATGGTCTCTCTGGGGAGAGTTGCTGATGACCCAGCTGTCCCATCTGCCTGACATTTCTCACATTTCTAAAAACACTTAGAGCTCTTGTCCTAATAGCAGTAAAAAAATTTGAAATAAATGGCTTGCACACTAGTGATGCTGTGGAAGTGCCTTTGCTGGTCCTGTGACCATTTTCCCAGATCTGGATAACTTTAGATCCTCAAGGAAATAAAATAGGGTTTGCTCATGTTAAAAAATATATTTTCATTCCCTTTCAGTGCATGAAGTCTAAAATAATTCCATCATTATTGAAGATGCTTGACTGTACCAATGTTCTCAGGTCTGATCAGGACAATATGCAAGAGCCTCCCTTACAGAGAAATTACATATTCCCAACCTAGTGTACAAAAAGAGGCTGGCTGTGCCCTGTATCAGGTATTTTATCTATTTTATCTACCTGTATCTAGGTATTTTATCTATCTTACTCTGATTTTGGAAGCAGAGTTGAGAACAAGCATTTAGCATTTTGTTCAAATTCGGAGACAGCAGAGGGAAGTAGGCTGGAACAGAGCTTACACAGAGACTAAGATTCATGTGGAAGGGAGGCAAAGACCTAAAAGTAGAGATGAGATCCTGGGATTTAGCTGGTAGAAGACAAACTAGAGAAAGTATAACAAGGAGCTGAGGTTGGTAATCAGGCCAAAACAGCATAGATGCTGTCTCAGGGTTAGTATAAAACAAGAAAAGATAAATACCTTGATAAGCTATGACAATGTGAAGGAAGTAGACAGAGAAAATTGTGCAGGGAGGGTGATGGAAGGGATAAGGAAAGAAGAGCAAATTGGAAACATGAGGATGAAAGAAAGAAATTGGATTAGGTGCATGGGATGAGAATTCAGGGACGAAACTTTAACAGGAATATTGGAGCCTAAAGAGTCTGTGTGGAAAGAAAACAAAAGGTAGTGAGATAGATAAGGACCTGGCTAAAGAGATAGGAGAAAAGGGACTATGGCATCATATCATAAAACTCTGTTTCATAAATAACCTGAACAAGGTGGAAAGGTACAATGCACAGGAAACCTTATTTAACTCTGGCAT
The DNA here is from genome assembly GCA_013400275.1 of Rhadina sibilatrix. Classification (NCBI taxonomy): domain Eukaryota; kingdom Metazoa; phylum Chordata; class Aves; order Passeriformes; family Phylloscopidae; genus Rhadina; species Rhadina sibilatrix. The sequence continues at coordinate 270,552 of VWYO01004204.1, forward strand.
CTCCTGACTTATTTATAAGTGATTCTTTAGCTTTAATATTCATTGTTTAAAATAATTTCCATGTGTGCTTGTGGGTGTTCAAGTATTAAGTATAAACAACAACTAAGAAAAGCTTAACCAGTTTGTGTGTTTCAGACTTTTCCACCCAAGTTAACAAAAAGACTGCAGCTTAAGTTATGTAAGCACATTAAACATTTCTTTTGATCTTATGTCACTGGGTTTAATGTGCCATTTTTACTTGTAATTGTTTATTCCAATAGACATGCTATGCAACTTTTCTGTTGAATTAACTATATAGTTAATCGAATAACTAAATGGTTTTCTTTTTCTACAAGCTGAAACTCAAATATGCCTTCACTTGCCATAGTCCATCACAGACTTAAAAATCACTTAAATGAGAAATGGATTTCATTCATGAACATACATAACACGATGGGTTTCCAACATAAATCTGCCTTTTTATATGTCTCACACATTTAGCACAAATAGCTTTTTTCCAAGTTATTTTTCAGTTGTCAGTAGATTTGTAAGATGTCTTACTTGGAATCTTTTGGATCTCCTCCAATGATTTAGGATCCCCTAGAGTATCTGGTACAGATTGATTTATTATAATAAATTTTATACAGTTTATGCCTCTGAATAGCCCTTGCTGTAGCACTGTATTTGCTCCAGCAAATGATTAATAACAAAATGGGTTCAATGTACACTCATTGCCTACATACACGCAGCTATTGGAATGATATAGCATTATGAGTTCTTATGGCTAACCAGGGGCAAAAAGCATCCTTCTTCTCCATTTCTAAAGCTACCCCAACAGATAGCACTGAGAGCTGAAAGGAAACTGAAAAAGTTGTGAAAATCTGAAAATGAACCAGAAGGCAGAAAACAGAGCACTAAGCATAAAAATGTTTTCAGTTTCGAATTACTAATATTTTTCACCCACTTTTAACACAGTATTTTCCAATCCTCCATTCTTTCACCTAAAATGTTTTTACCTGAAGCTTTTCAAGTGGCTCCTCCATTCAATAGATACTTGTTCTAGTGTTTTGAATCTAACAGAAACTTTTCCTTACCATGGGTATTTTCATTTATAGGTAATTTCTTAAAAAATATGTGTAAATTCTAATGAAACATCTCTTCCTACTTTATGCAGATAATAGAGACAAATTTATTAACTGTAACACAAAAGTGTTAGACAAACACATAAGCAATATAAGTCACAATATATTTACATTACTTTTCCAAAAAGTTACATTTTCGATTTTATTGATTTTGACTGTCGTGATTAGTTTTTCATTGCAGAAAATATTTCAGAACAGAGTTTTCTGCACTGAGGTGTAAAGGCTCCTCATATGTACCCCGAGGAACTAGCTCAGCTCTTTCCAAAGCTCAGCTATTAGTATTCTAGTTTGTTGTTAGGTCCAGCATGCCTGAGGGGTAGGGGAAAAACATTTGCTCCTTTTATCCACAACTGAGTGTACAGCCTTATGGATTGAGAATGTGCCCCATGAACAACGTATCTGAAATAAGCACAGTCACTGCACTGAAAATTCTACAGTTCAAAGACATGGAGAGGAAAATAAAATGGGCAAAGGTACAAGTTAAGGAAGAAGTAGGCCTAGCATACCTGCATGTGGTTTTATCACAAAGTTTTTCAAAGGACTGCTGGCTCTAGCCTGCAAAAATGTGGCTATGCATGTTACAGAAGAGCAAGGTAGTTTAGACAGTTTAGCAGGACTATACACTTGCATAATGCAAGTATATAGTCCTGAAAGCATCTCAGTCTGCTAGGAGATGCACACAAAAAGTAAAGACCTAGATAAATGTGATTTAGATGGAAATATAAGATCTCTTTTCTTACTTAAGCAAATATATTTATAAATGATTTATTTGGGATTACTTGTGCAGCACGGAGCAGCAATAGGTAGAGCTCTCTCAAATCCAACCTGGAGAACATTGTGGTGATGGGGTTTTAATCAGTCATCTGAAAGGCTTTGATTAGTCCCTGTCTATACTCTTTCATGAAAATGATACATTATTAGTCTAAACCAATGGTAACAGTTCAGAATATGTGCTTTAAGGTAAGACAGAGCCGATCAATATGGAGAAAGAATGAAGAGAAAATATTTTATGCTTCTCCTACATATTAGGTCCACTATGACAGGACTCACAAAGAACTAACAGTACCACACTTCCTTCTCCATTCTCCTCCCATTCATCACACATTTTTTAAAGGCTGTGAATTTTAGAAGGTTCAGCACTTTGAAAAGAATGAATACTAAACTTTGAATCATAAACCAGGTACCTTCCATCACTGTGCACATTTGCTAAATTGGTCCACTTCAGTTTTAAACTGGAACTGAAATAAACCTAATGTTATACTACACTATACACTATTATATACTAAAATTAGTGCTGGGAATGCTGCCAAAAGCTATACATGTGCTCCACCAGTACTTCTTTGAAGACACTGTCCTTTTCTTCAGAACTTCAGTGTCATGAATTTTGATTTATTTCTTCTGACAGCAGGGAAAACCTTAAAAATAATATGACCAAAGTTACAAAGAATTTGAGAGAATAGATGAATTATGGGAGCTTCCCCAATAACCTGGCTAGATATTAAAACAATGTCTTGGACAGCCTGATCCTAGCAAAACAGAACGGCCAAAATTCAGCCACAATGGGCTTTAAAGCTGCAGTAAAGTGTTACTAAGTGCAGTGTTCCTGGCATAGCCACCATGGCATTTTACATGGACCTCATCCATGGTTAGGGGAAACAAACATTCACTAAGGATGGACCATGAGAGACAGATATTCTCTCCTCCTCAGACCATCCACACTTCAGAGATCTCTTACAAGAGCTGCAGTCTGTCTGTCCACCCACCTGCAACGCCCTTCACTGCCTCCTGCCATATAATTACGTATGTGTGACTGTGTGAGAAGTCCCTGCAACCCAGCAAACACACAGCCTAAGTGTGACCATTTCCACAGACCTAATCAAGTAATTTTGCTCTTTATTTATGATTACTGATATGGAGCTTTCTGCTCCTCAAAGTGCTTCTTCACAATAGTTGTGGTAGGGATAAAATCACAGATAACATAAAATAACATGGCTAATCAAATTCACTATTCTGCACCAAGAGCACAAAATTCTCTACTTGATATTTTTTGCAAAAAGGCATCATAAGTAAATTCAGCAGGTAAATCATAACACTCAAAGCATATCCAAATGGGTGCAAATTTCCTGACAAGAAGCTGGCTTCAAAGGAGCCTTAGAGCTCATTTTCTCTCTTCCTGCCATAAAATAACTATAAATTTAGCTTCCTAGAAATATTATGATTCTCAGATGAATTTCCCCAAAGCAAGGATTATATTATAATGTCTCTAATGTATTGCATCAGCAAGTTTTAATACTTTCTACAACAAAGGATAAAAAAATGTATTTATTGAATCACTACTTACATAGAGCACACAATAACTAAATTTTCCATCTGCTAATTTTAAAGCAGTGAAACTAGGTTTCTGAAGTCTAAATGAATGGCATTGCAATGCTGAGGAGAGGGTAGTTTAAATAATTGCCCAAGCTAAGTAACCTCAGCACTTTTCAGAGTTTTTCTTTCCTTTCAATTCAAAAATAAATGTATAAAATATTCCATAAACAGTAAACATAAACAATAACAAAAACATAAACATAAACAATATTCCATAGGAACATGGGCTACTTATTTCAAGAGAAAAAGCAGAGGATGCAAAAGCAAGCAAAACTTGTCACTGTTGTTTTTATTTTCATGACAATGTTTAAGTTTTCAAAGTCAAATAAGCAGCTGTGTTATTTTCCTTAGTTCTAAATGCCACTGTGTGTCTAGATGTCACAATCAACTTTGAAAATCCTCACATATAATAATTTCAATTCTGAAGCAATTTTTCTCTGGGTCCATAATATGAAAAGGGAATCAGAGTATGATCCTTCCACCAGAGTTTTGTTTACACAGTATTATATGCTGACTGAGAATAACCTGATAATTTGTGATGGAATTACCTGATGCTTTATATATTTATTTATATTTTTAAGAGTTTTCATGATTTCTAGGTTTCTAGCACGAGACTACAGGCAAAACTATAAATTCGGACCAAAAAAGAGATAGATTCTTAACTTTCAGTTTCTCAATTGCCTTTTTTTTTTTTTTTTAAGAAAGCGTGCAGTCTTTAAGAGTCTAATTGATTTATTTGTTCCTCACAGTTATATGCAATTGCAAAAAATTGTTGACCATTTTATCATTCTTGTTCCATACAGAATATCTGAACATGCTCCTGTTAGGCCAAAAAAGGAGTCTGCCAGTTCTTTCAGTCAAACCATGTTGAGGCCTAGACCCAGCAGCAAGTTTTGATGTTGAAAATATATTGACACTTCAGACATATCATCATTTCATGCTGAACAGTGCTACGTACTCGTTTGTCTGAAGGAACTTGTCAAAGCCTGGTTTTAACAATGTTGCTTTCATATTGGGTCTATCTGGGATGGAGTTAACTTTCTTCACAGCAGCCTGTATGGTACTGTGCACTGGCTTTATTATTCCATAAATAGAAATGATAATTCATTCTTATTTAGGATAAAAAATAAAGTTTAAGTGAGAGAAAATGGGGACTTGCAGGGGGAGGGAGGTAAAGAAGTGTGTCATCTCCTTCCTGCCTCAAGTATTATTCTAATATTTCTTGCTTTCCTTACACTTGTGTCTGATCGCCAACGGTTTAGTGGATTCCTAGCTGCAACAAACCCTAAAAAGTCCTCTCTGAGTCTTGAGGAACAGTATGATCTTTCCATTCCTTGTGAAATTTGACTTGGCATTCAGTGGAATTTAATTTTTATGTCTCATAATCTCTGCTCTTACCATTAACTGTTTGCACGCAGCGTCTTCTCTCAGGGTATGTCTGAAATGCTTAAAAATAAAATGAGATTGACTCAATTATTGTCTTCCTGATTAACCGTTATTTAACTGATGTGCTTTTAACCATCCAAACTACCTCTCTCCAGAACAGGTACTGTCCATGCACAGCTTGGGGAATATATATTCCTCAAAGTACTACCAAAAAGTGACATGTACAATCATGTATACCAGTGTTGGCAATTAACTATCCTACTAGAGTACCTCAAAAGGCTTTACACACCTCATATAACACAAACCTGTAATTTCATGGTAAAAACAAAAAAACAAAAACAAAAACAAAAACAAAAACAAATGAAAAAAAAATCACAACACTGTCATGAGCTGCAGCACAATTTTAAAACCATTCAAGACACTTTGAACTGGAAGCTTCCCTCCCTGCCTTGGCCCCTACATCTCCCACTCACACACTCTCGAAATTCATTCTTGGGGACAGCTGCACAAATTCACTGTGGTGTAAACAAACTAATCTACCCTAGAAGGAGCCTGCTCTGTGTGTACCAGTCAGTCTGAGCATGCAGTCTTGAAGACAGCAAGAGCTCTAGGATTCTTTTTTCTTCAGTAGCAAAGGCAAACTATTTCAGAGTGTGTGCCTAATCTACCTGTGTTTTGGAAGGTGGAAGTCTTAACTTATTTTGGAAACCACAGTAGAAATTCCACAACCAGCTACAAACTAACAAGTAAAAGAGATTGCATCTGTCACATCCAGACGTATAACAGAAACATCTTTCGTAACAAAAAAACCCAATAGATTTTAAAACCCATTTTCATTTATTGAGAATGGGAATACCTTCAAAAAAACCTGTTTAAGGAAAGAATTCATTTGCACCAAAATGCCCCCCAAAAATCCCTTGACTTCTTCCACAGGTTTCATTTATGGGAATATTTCTTATTTTAAATTTATCATAATTGTACAAAGTGGTACAATTTTTATTTGAGCAGTCTTAGGTCTTCATATGGAATGAAATCTTAAAAGAAAAGATATTGATAACTATACATGAATTCTTTCTTTACTTTCTTTCTTTGCTTTCCCTTCTTTCTCCTTGTTTGTATGGGGTTAGTGAATACACACAGTCTAGAAAAAAAGACCCATTTATTTTCCTAAAACTCTTCCTCTGGCATTTTGATAACTAGTTCACAGTTTCTGGTTCATGCAGCCTAAAGATGGCATGGAACTTTCTAGCCCTGCAGAATCTGGAGGCAAGGCACAAATGCAAGAAGGTCAGTACTTCAGCCCAGGGATTTGGATAAAGAACCACTGTGCTGTGCAAGCTTAAGGTGAGAAGACCAGTACCTTGCATGATTCATCTCACTGTTGGGTCATGTTTGTTGTATTGACACAGTGAAATATTATCACTCTGTAGTCACTTCAAGTTTTTTGTTATGGAAGAAAGCAGGTTTTACAGGGGAATGTTGGCTTGAAACCCATATTTCTGATTAATAGGCATCATATTTGGGGGGAGATAAACAAATCGAAAGGAGTATAATCAAACCCTGAAAGAGATGCAACTTTATATAAATTGTATTATACTTCTGCCCTCTGTTTCAGTGTTTATTGTCCATTAAAATCTACTCTTCTTCTAGTTAAGACTTATTATGTATCACCTATTCAGAACTCGTTGAATCAGGGTGCTTTTATTACAGAAAAAGGGGTGATTTCTTTATTCTGCACATAAAGCACAGTGATCTGCAAAGCACTGCATTTTGTACCATCTCTTATCTCTAGCAGGATTTCTGCAGAACCTTCATTTTAAAAATGCAACCAAAACTTCTAGAGTCAAACAGGCATCTCTCTAGCCAAATGGAAAGATTTGTATGCATGAAAACTGGATTTTGGCGTTGCTAAAGAAGCTTAATGGAAAAATATAGAGAGCTGCACAGAGATGTGTAGGTAATGTGGCAAAGCTCACCATTTACCCGGTACCGTAAAGCCCTTCTTCATGGGAAACACGGCATGCAGCAGCCCTTGCTGACTGAGTCTAGAAAAATGAATGACCACCTGGATCCACAGGTGTCTAATGTGTCTAATCCACATTATATTGCTGGTGGGGAATCAACAGAGCAGCAGCAGAACTGAGACTCTTAAGCGGCACTTATAACGCTGCAGTGAGTTGATCAGTAGCTCTCCTTTCGGGTGGCACACACTTGCCTCGAACTTCTGTGAAAGATTCATAGAAGTAATATGACCTGAAGCAGAGGATCATAAAACAGTGTTTGACAGCCAGCATTTAATTTTTCCTTTTTTCTAAGCCTTTTGGAAGAAGAATTACACTAGGAAATTGTAGTCATTAGCAGGGAAGTAATACCTAATAGACATTTGGACTTTTCTGCTCTATAATTGCCATTCTAGACAGTAAAGGTGGTCCACACTTCATCAATTTTGTATTGTTACCAAGAGGAAATCACTGTTAATGAGTAAAAAGGAGAAAGAAGATAAAAATGGGAAGAAAATAAAGGGCTTTGTGCTTTAAAAGTTGAAGGAAGAGGAGCTGGAAAAAAGACTTCCGTTTGCTACCTTAACTTTATGAGTCGGGCAAGGAGCTGTCATTCCAGAAATAAAGTGTGAATCATATCCATGTTAGAGAAAATCCAGTATTGACAGCATTCACCTTAATCTTGGTGTTGACTGATGCAACCAAGAAATTGGCACCTAAAAAACTGGCACCAAGAATACCTTTTAAAGAATAAAACTCATTAAATTTCTTCCTTCCCAGTATCTTTGTAACTTACTAAATACTAACTCCATGCTGCAAGAACACATTTGAAACACAGAAAATATTCCAGATTGCTATGTTCTTTGAATAAATGTTGCGTGATTTCATTCTTACTGAAAATTGATGCACATGTTACTCAGAAATTATTCTAATAGCCACACTGCCAAAGGCCTTGTTTTTCAGTGGATGGTTTCCTGCTGACTAGCATCATTTAACATGAGGCTCAACCAAATACCAGCAGCCAGCCCACACTTCTTCAAGCAAAACTTTCCAATATGTTCCCATTGTTTTTTTTCTCCAGCCAGTCATGAACTCAATGACAAGAAATGTTCCTACTTGTGCAGCACTCCAAATTCTCATAAGGCCAGACAGTGGGGATTGGAATTAGATAATTTTTAAGAATCATCATTCTGTGATGATTCTATGATAACCCATTCTGTAAAGAGTGAATTGATCATACTTACTATGTATTGTTTTTTCTGAAAACGCAAAAGCAACCATTCAGGCTCCTTATGAAAATTCTACAGAGAATTCATCTTCATAGCAACAGTCAGTAATAGGTATTTCTGTCCCACCAAACTGATGCTAAAAATCTTTTAATTTTGCATAAAGAGTTTTATTCTTAGAATATTTGTCACTCATGCCACATCACAGACAAGAAAGGTTTTTGCTTCCTTAAGTTATGTTTTTATATATAATAAGTCATGTTTTCATGTAAAACTAGGATGTCAAATGTTCACCACCAAGCTTTTATTAAATGTTCCAAACAGTGCATCACAGAGGAACAGCCTTAACCCAGGGTTATATATTCACTCAGTAAATTATACCCTCCTGCTGAAAAAAAGGAAGTCTCCAAAGCACAAAGAGAACATTTACTGAATTCCTTTCAGCAATTTCAAAACTGTATGGTCCTGCCATTCAGAATGATCACACCTAAAAAACTTCACTATTTTATGCTTACAAACTAAAACTGCTGCTCTAGATGTACACATAGCAACATTTTTCAAAAGGACTAATGCTGAAGTGAAGTAAAGCAATGCCAGAATCCTCTTAATGTGTCAAGGAAAACAAAATAAAGCAATAAAATTAGCACCAACTCTCTTTCCTAGAATGCTTTCCCTTGTTGGTAAGGGAAGATATCTTTATTTCTTATTTTTTCACCTTTTTTCTTTTCAGTCCATGGTAGAGCCATTTAGTTATTTCTCTCTGCAGAGAACAGGAAAGATACCAGTAGTGATTATTTTTTCTTAGATTTTGTTAGAAATTCTCCTGAACAACTTCAAAAATCTTCCTCTAATATTTTCTCACTTGTTCTTTCATTAAAACCAATCTTTTGACAAGGTTAATATCCTATCAGGCTTTTAAGCCAATGTCTGCTACCTAGTATAGCATGAAGTTTTGTAATTTCACTTTTTTATTTATTTAAAGTTTAATATTAATAAGTTTACCATTCTACCTCAAAATATCAGGCAAAAGGATTGTAGATATCTACACAAGTCTTTGAAGATTCCATTTTTTGCCTCTGGCTTGGAGTCTTAATACCTCCTTAAACCTTTAATCCCTGGGTGTAACTGCCCCTTTATGACACAGGAATAGTATTAAGTTTTTATCTTCCTCCTTTACAAAACAGGTTACTATGAACATAAATTAAGACTGTGAACTGACCATGGCTCAGACACTGGAGGTCTGTAAAATGCACACAGTCAAATAAGATCAGCATGTAAAGCAAATACCACACCCTGTCAGCTCTAATCACTTGTTAAATAAAGTGTCCCAGAAATTCTAGCATTTATTTTTCAGTTCAGTGTCAAAAAATCCCCTCAGATAAAAAAACACCAGAAGTTTCTATGCTTTTCAAAGTCAAAAGTTTAAATGTAAGACTCCAAGCCCAAAAAATTCATTTGTACTTAAAAATGGACACCTAGGATTGTTCCTGCTGAACATGTGCCACTGAGACTTTCCCCTCCAGCAGAAATAGTGAAAGGATTGGAGGAAAAAAAGAAAAGATCTTTACACATAGCAAAGATTTGCAGCAGGGTATTCTATTCAGCGCCACATCTGGCCCATGCATTTTCACTGCTGGGTATGTTTTATTTACAGCTCTGATTTCTTTTGCTGTCTCTTTCCCTTTTGAGTTCAAAGTACTTTCTTGTGAGCTCTATTCTTAGCCAAGAAGATTTTTCTAACAGAGCAGTGAGAGTAGTGGAAGGGAATCACCCAAAGTTGACAGCACATTCAGGACTGCTTAAGCTCCTGTAACAAAGTAGGTACATCTGATGTAGGTACATCTGATGGCCCTCCTGTGTTTTTCTTGTAGTTAGTTAAACCAACTTTTTGTGCTCTTGAATGTGGGAAACCTCAAGACAAAATGATGAGGTAATGGTGCGACATTAAAGTTGCGAACTTTCTGTCAGAGTGAGTTTTCCGTAATTATTCAAACTTCAGGAGAATTAATTTACCTCATCTTTGAGCCTGTTTGTTTCTTTCTCATTTTTCCTCAAACCACTTCAGTTCCTGCTGTGCTCTGTCGCTGTATTTATACAATGTATAAATACAAAGAAGTGTTTGGGGGCAGGGGTAAGATCCTTTACAGAAAGAGCAATATGGCAGGTCCTTTATGTCCAATCAAGCACAAGTTATAAGTAAACCTGTCCAAAATCCTGAAAGGTAATTTATCTGAATTGACATCCCACAGACAAACAAACAACAAAAAATCCTTTTCAAAGTTAAGAAATATTTTCAGACTTGTTTAGATTTTTACAAGTTTAACTCCTCCATATATAGAATTGAGTCAGATTTAATACATGAGCTTTAATAATAAGAGTAATTACAAAGACAAAAAGTTAATAAGTGTGATTTGTTTCATGCTTCTTAAAATTAAATTCAATTTGATCTTGATACAGATAAAATTAGTATTTTTGACCACTAAAATTTGCATTTATTTATTTACATGAGCTCCACATGACAAAGCTATTCCTTTGTCCTATAGACCAACATCAGCACTGCTGGGCCATTCTTTCCCTTCTTCAAGGCCTTTTGTTGAAATCTCTTCAAACATATTGCAAAAATTAGTGTTCTCAATTTGATCAGATACCTGACTTACGACTTACCCTCTGCCTATATACAGCTTTTAGAAGTGGTAACTTAAAGAATGTGAGGTTTTCATCACAAACCAGGATAAAATCACATGTAGAAGAGGGAAAATTTAAGGCTGAACAGGTGACTACATTTGCAGAAGTTTTTGACTATCTACTACTGATGCTCACCTACTGTCATTTGAATTTTAATGAAGCATGACTGCCACAATCAAATATATACCTTCATAAAAGGAAAAGGACTATTCTAAAAAGTAGCAAGGACAAGTGGTGTTTTCTATGATGAAAGGCATCTATGTAGTTTGTGTGTCATGAGAAAAAACTCATTTCAATACACAGTTTTATATTTTTTTTGGACTAACCTATTTTTTACTGTGCAGAACCACATTAAAGACCATTGAGATCCATGAAAATGTATGGAAAGGCCATCTGGCTTTAAACAATGTGGTTAATCCAGAACTTGGTTCTCACATAAGGAAAAGTAAAAAAGTTGACCGATATGTTAGTCTTCTATTACATAGTTTTGCTTTGCTTTTTAAAATTGATATGCTGAACACAGTGCTTCAGAGGGTAGAGTAATCAGGGGACTGGAACTGTATTGTGAAATACATTATGATTTACAAGGCACTGCTAGGGAAGAAAGAATGATTCATGCTTTCAAAGACTGTCTATTGCATCCACAGAACTATAGCTACAAAGTACTCACTTCTGTGAAAAATGGTCCATTCTCTGTTATATCAGCAACAATTACTGGCCTTACAGCAGCACCTACTGGACCCAGTAAAGACTGGAGACCCATTGGGCCAAATGCTTTTCAGGTACATAATACCTAGTGAAACAGAATAAAACGGCTGGACAGACAAAATGGGGGGGAAAAAAAGACAGAAGATTGAGTTCAGTTCTTCAAGGATAAGTCAGCCAAAGAACCAAAGCTAGAACCCATCAGTCTTGACTGCCATCCACTGGTTCATTAAATCGTGTAGCATTAGATCATGTAGCCTCTATTTGACAGTTTTTATGATGTTAGGTCACCTAGTCACATAAATAGCTTAACCCATATTTAAATACCTTTTTTTTTGGCAGATACATTTACATCCATTTGTGCATAGAGAGCTTCAGAACAACACCTAGTTATGTGTAGGAATATAATTTCTAAAAGATAGATGTTTTTCAGATCTATTTTCCAGTTTGAAAAGAATCCTTGTGTTTTCCAAAGGGGAACTGAACATCTTATTGAATTTAATCTATCACCAAATGAATTAAAAGCAATTTTAAAAGTTAGCAGTTATATCACTCAGGTACTTGAAATGACATGTAGTTGTCACTGGAAAAAAACCCTAACAATATGAATCCCAATAAAACACAAACTCCCACCTGTTTTTTCTTGAGCTGCTGCTGCCAGCCTGCATGCACAGACAAGATACATGCAAGTTTGTCAGTCCTCAAAGGCATATTTTTGTTTTTCTATAAGAAATTATCCCATCTTGCACATTCCCAAATTATGTATCACTTTAAAAGCTGCTGGACTATCACATAGAATTTCACTTCTGTTTTTAAGTTTCTCCCTGACCAAATTACTTAGATTGCCCTAGAAGCTAAATCAATTTCTTGCCATTTCTATGATACTGTCCATCAGCTTTTGCCCTATGGAAAAGATCTGTCAAGGAGTTCTGAAATTGACTCTGGAAAGGCACAAAGTTAAATCCCATGTTTACATGGTACACTTCTGTGAAAGGCAATAAGACTGTGCAAGGCTTGCCTTCCAATATCCTCTGAGCAAGTTGAGTCAGCATTCAGGCTGCTGAAAACAAAAGAGAAGGCGTGCAAAAGAAACCTTACAGAGATCATTATCCTCTGATTATGTGCTAGTTTCAAACAAACAAAACCCCACATCAGGACCATCTTTGGAAACAGTAAGCAGACTTCTGTGATTTACATAGCAGTGTAGTAGAGAGAAGACTGTTGGTCAGGCATGAGAAATAGGACACTGATTATGCAAATGATTGTGGTTATATTTATTGCTAATACAGTATCTAAATATTGCCAGTGCAGTATATAACATAAGCAGGTTGTCCCAAACCAGGACACAGATCTAAAAGGTTATAATACAAGCAGGTTTAGTTAGAAACATACAAGTCTTTGGCCTTACAGAATGAACAATTTCAAAGCAATGGAGCACCTGTTTATCTCCATATGTGACTGCATCATAGCCATTTTACTCATCTGTCCAAAAGTAAGTGTTGCCTGTCTTTCGGCTGGACTTACCTTGCAGGTGTCCCTGCCACAGTGGAGGGATCCACCTGGAGGCTGCCTGCATTGGCCCAGTCTCCAGCAGCATTTGATGCCCTTTTTTAGGCCAATGTGTGCCAAAGTCAATTGTAATCATCACAGCTCCCCCACCTCTGAAATGTATTAATTATACAATCATCCCCAGAGAGCTTCTCTTGCAATTCCCATCTGGGCATCTTATCTTAGCACAGCTCCTACCTGGAGCTCAGGGCTATCTCAGGGCAAGTCAGGGCAGAGACAATGCCAAGGAGGAGAGGGTGATGGAGGAGGCACATGAACATCTGACTATCTTTCATCATCACCGTCACAACTTAAAAGTATTAAAACTTTTGTGTTAAACATCATGTTATCATAAACTTCCACTCCACAGCACAGCAAACTTTGGATGTCAAAGAGAAAAATATCCTATTTAACGAGGAGCTGTTGCACTCAGCTTATTTGACTGATTGTACCTTCTTGCTGATATGCCAAGGCAGCTTTAAAAGCAGAGCAACTGCCACATACGACTTTCAAATCAAGGACATTTGCATTTTGGGAACAATCAATTAGTTCATATTTACCTCATAATTTTGTGTCTTCTATATGCAAATGGACAGCATCACTGACAAAAAGTAATCTTAAAAGGAATGTAATCATAGACATTAGAGAGGGTGGGTTTTTTTGTTGTTTTTTTTTTTGGTTTTACTTTTAAAGACTGACATGGTTTATATCTTATTCTAAGTAGGAATTACAAGGGGAAAATTGCAACATAAAACATCCTATCTTTCAAAATGGAATCCCAACAAATGGTAAAGGCAAACTTTACTTACTTTCCAGGATTACAAGGCAATTTTACACCATCATTTTTCTTTTGCACTGTGATGCTCCTTT
>VWYO01004205.1:0-13191 GCA_013400275.1 Rhadina sibilatrix
TGTGTGGGATTAGAAAAGCCAAAACACACCTGGAGCTGAATCTGATCAGGGGAGTGAAAGGAAGCAAGAAGTAGCATGGGTTGCTCAGAAAGGTTGCAGAGTCTTTATATTTTGAGATATTAAAAACCCAAACAGGTGTGGCTCTAAGAAACCTGCAGAGGTTTCACCAGCAGATCCTTTTTTGGGCATGTGAGTTAAACCACATGAATTCCAGAGGTGCCTTCCAGCCCTTCAGTGATTCTGTGAAATAGGAAAAAAAGACATTTTTTCACAGTGATTCCAATTCTAAAGGTTATTTCATGTTCCTCTTTAATCTTCTTCATCTTCTAGCATGAAGCCTAGATTTAGACATGAAATTCTTCCTACCAAGAAATCCTTTCACCTCTCCAGGGAGCTTGAATCTAATTCATAACACCCATTCACAGGTACATCATATTCTGGAGTTAAGTTAAAGAATCATTCATTAGTTTCCATTTTTTTTTTTTTTTTTTTTAATTATTTTTTATCTGCATCTCCTCTTTTATCATCACCATAAACATGTAGCAACTGATGAACAGTTTCTAATTTCAAAAACTATATTCCAGTTTTTGTTCTATTTCAGAATTTTCTATTTAACATTAAGGGAATTATTTTATCCATCCTACTTACTTTGTTTTTCTTCTTGTTTTATGTGTTGCATTTCTTATGAGAAAGAAGGAAAATAATCTGCCAAATCAGTCATCAGACATTAAAGGAATGTTGAAACATCACAAGTTTCACCATATGGATCAGTTCCAGAGGTAGCATGTCTTCAGTGGGTTTTCACCTGACTGAGATGATATTTTCCTCTCTTACATTGATGTGTAGTATTCAGATCCTAATACTAAAAGTGCAAATTTATAAATATTGATCATAGAATCATACAACCAAGGACAGATTTGGAATGGAAAAGACCTCCTAGATCATGCTGTTCCAATCCTCCTGCCATGGGCAGGGACACTTTTTTTTTTTTTGAATGAGGTTGCTCAAAGCTTCATCCAGTTTGGCCCTGAACACTTCCAGGGATGGGGCATCCACAGCTTCACTGGGAAACTTGTTCCAGTGCCTCACCACCCTCACCATACAGAATTCCTCTAGTATCTAATCTAAACCTAGTATCCTTCAGTTTAAAGCCTTTTCCCCTTATCACTCCATGCTCTCATAAAAAGTCCATGTCCAGCTTTCTTGCAGTCCTTTTAAGTACTGAAGGTGTTATAAAACCTCTCTGGAGCATTCTCTTTTCCAGGCTGAAAAGCCCCGACTCTCAGATTGTCACAGGAGAGGTTCTCCAGTCCTCTGATCACCTTTGAGACCTCCTCTAGATTCACTCCAACAGCTCCATGTCCTTCCTGTGCTGGGACCCCAGAGCTGGATGCAGCACTGCAAGTGGGCTCTCACCAGAACAGAGCAGAGGAACAGAATCCTCTCCCTCACCTGCTGTCCACAAGGCTTTGGATGCAGCCCAGGACACCTTTGATTTTCTGGGTTGCAAGTGCGCATTGATGGGTCATGTTGAGCTTCTCATCAACACCTACAACTCCTTCTCCCCGGGAGTGCTCTCAATCCATTTTCCTCCCAGCCTGCACTTGGGCTCGAAACTGCCCCACATCATTTCAGAAGTTCAGGCAAACATGCTAAAAACTGGTATTATTCACATTGCATCCTCTGGAAATACCTCAGAAAAGTTCTTAGGAAAAAAAAAAAATTCTAGGGAAAGTGATTTAAAACTACCATATCATAGTTTTAAAGTTGTTACAAAACTGTCCTCCTGGAATGCAATGTACCAACTCACTTATCCAAGATTTACTGTCACCTGAGATATGCAATTTTTGAGTAAATCCTTTCATCTGAGGCTTTCTTCTCCCAAGATTCAGCTCGTGTATGTCATGCCAGTCAGATGTTTATCTGATTATCAAACAGCATTCTTTTCGTTTCTGTGATTCATCAAAGAAGAGAAAAAGGAGAAAGGAAAAGGTAATGGTAAAGGCAAGAGGAAAGGGAAGGGGAAAGGGAATGGGAAAGCCAAAAAGAAATAGAGAAGCAAAGGGAAGAGGAAAAAAGAAGGTAAAGGGAGGAAAGAGAATGAAAGGAAATGAAAGTGAAGGTGAAAGGGGAGTGGAAGGGACAGGGAAAAAGGAAGGCAAGGCCAAGCTGTAGGGAAACAGCTGAAACAAAACGGTGTCTTGATGCTCTGACTTGCTATTTCTCATTCCAGAGCTTCCTATTATCTGAATCCAGAGGAAATTGAAAAGTATCAGTTTAATTTTTTAGGATTTCAATAAATCTTTGCATTGATTTTTTTTTATTATGTATCTGCATCTCCTCTTTTATCATCACCATAAACATGTAGCAACTGATGAACAGTTTCTAATTTCAATAACTATATTATATCTTGTTTTCTTTCTCCTGACAGCTCTAAGAATGATTTTCAAACACAAGATCTACACAAGTCTCCCTCAGTGTTTTATCAGGGAGGTTTTGGGGTTTTTTTTGTTTTTTTTTTTTTTTTTTTTTTCATAGTCCAAATAAGCAAATAGCTCATCTATAAGTACGTAACAATTATAGATTATAGACTAATTAGAGAGTAATTTATGCCTGACGATTACATACTAATTATACATGATCTTATTGTGGAAAAACTGGCAAGTGTTAAAGAAGCAATTACTATGAAATTATAAGTAGATGCCATTTGATTTGATGATTATTTGCACCATATGAAACAGCAAGTTGCCAAAAAATAAGATCAGGCTGGTCTGTTGCATTACATAACTTTGATTTTTAAGTAAAATACGTTCTCCAAACAAACCAGGAACCATTTTGCAATTGTTCTGCAAAGGCACAAGCAATCTGGGCCTTGTCCAATAGTACATTAAGTGCCACAACTCTACGTGAGGTTTGTTTCACTCTAAACTTATCCCATGGAAAAATAAGTTTGTGTAGCCCTCCCCTTCCCCTTCCCCCTTCCCTCTTCCCTCTTCCTTTTACTTGCCCAGAAACAGAAAGAGCAAGTTTTGCTCTTTCAGCTGGGAATGGGAGCAGTGATGTTTGTGACAGGCCAAGGATCCTGCTGGAGTTCATTTTATAGCCTGAGGACAAGCCAAGCAAGGGACTGTTTCATCCACAAGTGACTGACAGTGTCATGTGCCTGAGGAAAGACAGAGCCAGCTATGGATTGCAATTTCAAGATTTAAGTGTTTCTCAAAGGAGCCAGACAGTCACCTTTTGAGAACATTTTGAAGAATCTAAGGTCAGAAAAAAGGCTTAATACATTAAATTCTAATGAAGAAATTTTTTTAAATTAAGTATGTCTTCTTAAATTAAAAAGACTAATCTCAGTAGGATAATAAAAGCATTACTTCATCATTTCAGTGCTAAGCCAAAAATAATAAACTAAAAATTTGATGTCATCCAAAACTAAAGTGCATGTATGCATGCATCAGGTTTTTTTTTTTTTCCTGACAAACCTGTGATATTTGAATGAGGAAAAATATTTTGTATAGCCAAAAGTGCAGTAGTTGAAAGACAAGCGTTTTTAATAAAAATCAGAAGAAAAAGTGATCTCTAATGTGCTAGTGATGGTCCATGGTGTTCCTCTTAAGATACTTTAATAACAAAGTTAGAAATCCAGTCCTCTCCTCATTTTTTTTCTGAGAGTGAAGTCAACCTCATGATCTCAAGTGACAATGAAGTTGCATAAGTTTCTGACTCAATTAGGATTTAAATATTTCATAGCAAATGGGACAGAGTCATTAGGAGAGATTGAGGGGCACACAGACACTTGGGAAGGTTTTATGAGGACACAAGAAAGATTTTTTCAAACATTTCTGTGCTCAGACAGAGGACTTGCATAGTGATGTTCCCAGTACATCCAAATCAAAAAATGGAAGAGGTTTAAAGAAAGTTCTTCTTGGTCTGCCCTGTTAGAGCTGTTCTGCTTTGTGTGTCTGTTTCACTGTTCATTCTGCAGTGCCTGGTAGTGGTCAAAACACCATCTTGAGGGATAAACTACCCAGATACCAGTCCCTTTTCAGCCAATATTTCATGCAAAAGAGCATGAGGAAGAGGAAGTTCAAGAAGAAGAACTAGAAATATTAAAAAAAAGAAAAAAAAAAAAAAAAGAAAAACAGCTGGACGTCTCTCCTTAGGGTAATGGTAGAAGAGTTCCAGACCATTTAGGGAGAATTAGGACTGGTCCTACACAGGACATTCAGTCACCAAATAAAAGAGATACAAAGTACTGCTCCAGTAATTTTCTGAATTCACATGTGAACTGTGTTTTTACTCTCTCACCAAACTCCGGTTGAAATTATTCAGCGAATTAAGGTCAAATTATCAAAGTAGTTTTAAGATGTCTGTAACACCATTGTTGGTGAAAAATTTATGCTCTAAAAAAAAAAAAAGTGTTTTGATCTTTATTTAGCAGATCTTATAAGTGCTTTAAAAGCTTCCTTTTTCCCTAACTCAAAAGAGAGGGGAAATAGTACTACCTTAGTGTAAAGGGCATCTTTCTCTTCACTACTCTTTTTGTCACATTTAGGATGGTAAAAACATTTTAATATGTTATTCATCCTATGTAGCACATTAATATCGTCTTTTGTACTACATAGCAATTATCTCTGGAGGTTGTCGCTGAATGAAATGGGTTTATTTTCAAAAAGCATTCACTAATTTTCATTGTTTCTGTACTTCGCTATTCTATATGAAGCACTTTAAAAAACTGTATTTCTTGGAGCAGCAACCAGCTACAGCTCCTGTTAGACCAAGTGAGGCTGGTGGTGAGTTAAGCCACATTATTGGGTGGTCTTAGAAATATTAACCATATGGGCCAGGTAATTAGACAGGGAAAATAATTTCAAAGGAGCTGTTTCAATTTAGATCAGTTGAAGGTCTAATGTGAGGACTTTTTTCACCTGAGTGAAGTCCTCGAGCAACATTCACCCTTTTGAATAAGTTCCTTCTGCTTATGCCCTCCAGGCTGTGATGTTTAGAAAAAAAATAGCACATTAATATCAGCAAATCTATTTTAAGAAATTACAGTGGTTTTTCTTGACACTGTTATTACAGTAAAATTGCTCTAACATAAGGCCATGTTTATAAAGGCAGAGGTGCTTAATATTATTTCTACAAGCAATTCATAAGGTTCAGAGGGAGTCTCAGGAGAACTAGTTATTTTTATTGTGTTTGATGCATGTAGTAACATTTCCTTTTCAAGTATTTTAGACTTCTTACTGAAACCCAGAAGTGGTGTTCAGCATTATTATAAAAACAAAACCAAACCAGAGACTCATTTGTGCTCTGCATGCAAGTCCCCCCGCAAGTCAGTGCAGAGGAAGTCATGTGGACTTGAGTCCTGATATGTTGACAGAGGGGAATTATGAAGCCCATTTTCTCCATCTCTAGTGGTTGTTAATGTTTTATGAAGGGAAAAGGAACATTTTGACATTCCGTAAAGACAGTTTCTAATTAAAGTTTGGTTTGAACAAGGCACTTAAGGTCTAATGGGACTGAGACACATGCCTGACTGGAAACCTGCCCTGCTCTGTCCCAAATTTTCCATCTAACCACAAAACCACAGTGTCAGGTTCTTTCTTACTCACTCATCCTCTGACCCCACAAGCTTTTCTCACAGCAGCTTATCTCAGGAGGCAGGCTCAGGGGCCATTGCTATTCAGTGAGTGTTGCCAGGTTTTGTTATCTGCAATCTATGCTACAGGAACCCAGCACAGTTAGAAACAGCATAGAAAACAAGAGGTAGTGGACTAAGCAGTAAGACCAAATTGCTCACTGAAGGCAGAGCTTCTGCTTATTGGGGAAATATATCAACAACCAGGTTGCAGGCTCAGCCTTGCAGACGGTGGAAATGCACAAATGTCTGGCTGTGCAGCTGTCCCTGGTGAGAATATTGCTGAGCAGACTTTTCTAGTGCTCAGTCTGGAAGATGAATAATGCTTTAGGATATCTTTAGGTAACATAAGTTATCTGTGGATGCTAGGAGATTGCATTGCCCTGTTTACTCTTTAGGGTACATTTTCTCATGTGCCACGCTGCAAGTAGAAAAAAAAATAGATTTTGAAGGGATTCCTCGTACCTTACTTACCTAGGTTCAGGGAAAGAGGGAAGACAGAGCCAGAGAGGAGAAGTCAAGATAAACTGTGAAATATGACATAAAGCCGAACAAAGAGACTGCAGCTGCTGCTGATGTGTTTTAGGGGGAAGAGTGAAACTTTCTCACTCCTTTGGAAGAGTTGTTACTGATATATATACCTAAGGGAATTGGGCTGCAGATATTTGGAGTAGATTTTTGTTGCAGAACCGTACATTCCAGAAATTTTAAGCTTTTAGACCCAGTTATTTGACTGTGCTTCCCATTGCCTGACTTGCTGTATCTTCTCTCTCAGAATAAAGATAGACACTCAGAAGTTCTTCACTTCTCCTTTATTTTGTTCTTTAGAGGGATCTGTCTAGGAGCCTGTTGTCTAAAACTTAGTCACCGTACAGTTCAGTTTCCCTGCCGTGATAGGGAAATTGGAATTAGGGGATCTTTAAAGTCCTTTCAACCCAACTCATTCTATGATTTTATGATAATTGTATATATATATATTTAATATCTTTGAGCCGTTGCAGACTCACTGATTAAAACATTTTCCATTCCAAATTCTAATGCCTATTATGTTTAATGATTTTCCTTTTTTTTACTCTTCTGTCATTTCAGAAATGTAAGCCATAAATCAGTTTATAGTTTGGTCATCATGGACATAAAAGGTCTCTTTCTTTTCAATATAGTACAACAAAATTCTCTGAGTTGGAAAGCTTTCATTTGTGTTAGTGAAAAAGAGAATACTAAGAGACCATCTTCCAAAAAATATTTTGCAACTCTGGAATATTATACCTCATGTCATGTTAATGGCAAAACAAACAAACAAACAAACAAACAAGCAAGCACAAAAAAAAAACAAACCAAAAAAACCCCCACAAAACAAAACCAAAACCAAAACCAAAACCAAAAAAACCCAAAAAACAAGAAACAAACCAACCCCCAAAAAAACCAACCCTCCCCCAAAAACTCACAAAAAAACCCCACAAAAAAAAAAAAAAAAAAAAAAAAANCCCCCAAAAAAACCAACCCTCCCCCAAAAACTCACAAAAAAAACCCACAAAAAAAAAAAACAAACCCAGAAAAAAAACCAACCCACCCAATTTAATGCTCATAATTGACAATATTATCTTGTTTATTCCATAGAAAAGAGGCATTCTGAAAAGAGACATTCTACAATCTTACGTTTACAGGATGAATAGAAACGGGAGGGAGGTTACTGGATCATATTTTGTGCAATGTAAGCTCAAAGAAGAAAGAACAAAAAAGTCATCTGTAGTTCATTATATCATAATTAAAGGACAGACTTAATGTAGAAAACTTAATTACTGTAGGACATTGTACTGTCCCAAATTACTCTGAGCATCTAATGTTAGACAAGTATCATGTTTCCCACAACGTGAGGATTATACTTCACAGGCACCTAGCAATTTGGACAAGAAAGGGAAGAAGTCCAGAAAGGACCCACAGAATGAGCCATATGTTCAGGAATTATGAAGGACAAAGTTTGAAAAATCCTTCTCTTTAAAGAATTACCTTCAGGATCCTCAAAATACAGCAATTATTAAGTATCCTTGGAAAGCAAATTTGTCTATTGTTTCAGCTGAATTATTGGCTCTAAGCTCCTTTCAATTACTTAAGAATATATGATTATATTCTTATAATTAGAAGAATGATTATAATTAAGGAGTGAGATCTAATATAAGAAATATTTTATAGATTGGTCTGGGTAGGAAAACACCTTAAAGATCATCTAGTTACAGCTCCCCTGTAATGGCCAGGGACATCCTCCACTAGACGAGGTTGTTCAAAGCCCCATCCAACATGGTCTTGAACACTTATGGGGAGGAACTTATGCTGCAATATTTTATTGTTATTGTATGACTCTTACTGTTTCACCTCAAACACTGCACAAATTTATTCTTTGGTAATTTTCAAGTTCTAAACAACAACGTCAGTGTTTTAATTTTCCATGTTATAACATAGCTTGCTGCTTTCATTAATTTAACTTCTGGGAATATTTTTCATAAATTTACTATATATGAAAATTTCAGATCTTAATAATGCAATTCAAACCTTTTGTTAGAAAGAAATGCCATTAGAAATTTTTTTTCACCAGTCCTGGCTACTGGTGTTTTAAATTGTAAATTCTGTCTCTTCAGATGAGTCTGTACCTTATAGCACAAGCCACCCAGTGAACCCTGCCAGCAAAATCATAGCTTTTCTGTCAGGTAAACTGATACAATCCTAAAAATTTGAGTTCTGCTTTCTGCTGTCTCTGTAGGAATTATCTTATTGTGTGAGTCCCATTAATTCAATATTGTCTCATGCTCTAGAGACTGTTATATGTTTTGTATGTATATCAAAATAGCAAGATACAGCTCTTTTTGAAATCTAAAAGTGCAAATAAAACTGATTTTTTTTCATGCAAATGAAATAAAATGTGAGGTATATGGGTATCTCTGCTAGGGGAAAGAAAAAAAATGGAAAAGTTCTTATTTCATATATGTGACCCTAATGACATACATTATTCTGTTTGGCTTGCAGTTGTTTATGGCTTGCAAGAGACCATATGAACCTGCAGCTCTTCAGCTGTAATTAAAAGAGTTGTTGGTTGCTCAGTCTGTGTTTTTAATCTTTACAGTTTCCGGGTGCTCATCCTATGGAAAGATTTTTTATGAGGGAGAAGATTCAGCCCTTAATGCTGCTTGTTTTTTATTTAACACCTAAACAAACAAAATCAGGATATTCTGTTTGCTTGTTTGGTCCATTTTGGGGATGTAGAGAGGAAAGAGAGCTTTAACAATAATAAAGTGATTTACACAATAAGAAAATACATGTAGTATGGATAATTTCCTGAAATCTTTTAGGAAAAAGTAAAACTAAAACCCACAGACACCTGTCAAATGTAGGCACAGGAAATTATCCTCAGCTGAAAAAGTTCCTTCCTTCCACACCTTCAGCTAATAAAAACTTGAAGGGAATATTCTTCAGTCTGAGGCCTTTTACACCATAAAGCTCAGCAGCAATCTCAAGTAGGTTGGAAAGTCCTGCACTGCTAAATCATCTTGAAGGATTGGGCAAGTGCATTTTGCAAGGTAGTGCAAGATGGTTTTATGTGTCTGAATTATTATCATCAGCTGAACAGGGAAGCATCACAAGGCAGAGAAAAAAATAGGAATGCCAAAAAAAAAGAGACCATATGAAGTAATAAGAATTTTCATTGGAAAGTCCTTTTCCTTAATTTCTGTGATATTCTTGATATAGTTTCCTCCCTGAACAATGTCTGTCAACAGTCACACTTTACTCAGGTTTGGAAAGCTCTCACCAACTGCAGCCTCAGTCTAGGTGGGATTTGTCTGAATATATTTTAGAGTTCACAGAGTAGGTCCTTCCATGAGAAAAAAAAGTCACAGTAATTCCCTTTGGAGTGAACAGCACTGTGACCAGCAAAGACAATGAAGGGTGAGGATCCTTCTGTAATATTTTTTTATGCAGGGAATCTCATCAAAAGCTGTGGTTACTGTATTGACCACACTTTTAGACTTCCCTCAAATATAATGGGAGACCAGATGGCAAATTTACATAAAGACACATGGAGGGGAATGTGATGGGGAGAAACTTATGTCCCCATAGAGTCATCGGGTGCCACTTTCGTATTTTAGAGGTACCTCATGTGACCACCAGCTGCTGCTCCAGAACAATGCAGATCTGCCCTGAATTCAATGTCACACTGGCCAGAACCACGCAGAGGTCTTGAACTTCCTTTTAATTCAAAAGGCATTACATCCAAAAATGTTAGGTAAATTGTCTTAATTTAGGCAAGATGAGTCTGACATGTTATGGCAAAAAAATGTCCACATTTTGGCAAGTCCTTTATATAATGTGGGCTTACAAAATAATGTATTTTGGAAAACAAGGGAACACCTCCAAGGAATTCCACATTATACTAACCCTATTTGCCCAAACTACTGTGGCCATTTTATTTAATGAAAAATAATTAACCCAAACTGTGGTAAAATAAGAGCAAAATGCCTTTAATATGAGCACAGGTACTCTAAAACTGCTTTGAGACATTAAAAAGAATCTTGTAGGCACTAAAGGAGCAGGATTCAGCAAGAAAGAAAAAAAAAGACAAAAATAGCCTCTTGTTTATAACCATTCAAAAAATAAATGTACCATTTCTTTCTGCTTAAGAGGACACATCAGAAAAGCCAAACATTAAGAGATGAGCCAACTGTGATAGCTGCTGGAGCTTCAAAACTCAATTTCTTGACTGATGGGACCCTGTAGTTAAACCCAGGGCAGAAAAACTGAGCTTGAAGAAGAATTTGATGAGGTATAGAAGAGGAGGGTGAAGAGATGGAGGCGGACAGGCTGTATGTAAAATAGCTCTAAACAGTACAGAGGGAAAAAAAGGAACACAACAAAATCCCAAAACCCAAACAAAAAAAACCCTGAGGATGAAGAAAGATGGAAGAAATAGCCAGATGGCTACAAATCAGTTTGTCATCTGCAAGTTGAATCATCATAGTCACTTTGGAGCACTGGAGGTGAACGTGTCAATGTAATTCATCAGCTGAGAACGTGGTTTCAAAGACAGCTCTTGAAAGATCCAGAAAAGGGCTTTGCTCCAAATTTAAATGTTCATTCACAGTGGGAAAAAAAATAAAATAATAATAATAAAAAAAAAGTGTCAGCAAAGTAAAATTGCGTTGTTGTTTCCAGATATGCCAATTAATTTCAAAGTCCCTAGTTACAATAGTTAGGAACTGCAGTATGAGGCTACCTCTGTGTCTAGTGATTGTGAACACACAGTAATATTGACCAATACTTAATTAGTATCCCTTCCATGAGAAATGAGGAATAGAGAGGAGACAGACTTTGCCTGAAGTTACATGAGGAACTCTGGAGGGAAGGGAGGGAAGAGTGAGCACAAAGGTTAGAACAGAGCCAATAGCAATGCAGTCCGTGGAGGAGTTCAAATGGTTTTTGAGCAATCTGCTGAATGCAGGCTTGTTCTGGAATGACCCACACAGCCCAGAGAGACTATCTATCAGATTTCTGATAGATAAAATAATTCTGGTAACTCCTGCTCTGGCTAAGCTGTCTGTGCCTGGAAGCTTGCCAAATCAGACATCTCCTTAGCAAGACTAGAGATGTCAAGTTGCCTGATTTGAGCAAAGAATTCCTTGTGTAAGAGAAATAAGCATCTTCCCACCACAAAGACTTTTTTTTTTTTTAATTCTGCAATCTTTATTACTGATAAGTCTTGACAAGTTGTCATCATTCCATCTCTTTGCTGACCATGGGCAAGGTGTGAACAATGAGAATTTGGGCTCCTTGGTATATCACAGAGTTCAGAAAGAGGACTTGCCTCTTTTCATATGCCTGTTTTGAAGCTGGACAATGGTATAGGGTTTTTTTGAGGAGAGAGGGGCGGGTGGGTTGCAAATTATATAGCCTAAAAATAACAGCTTTTAAATTGATGCTGAGGAGGAGGAAAGATGTGACAATAGAACACAAGTGAATACTCTGTAAGAAACTGGCAACTGAAATAGAGAGATATGACCTGACATACAGAATCAACACAACTGGCACATGATTTATTGATTATGGCCTGTCATATGAGAAGGCCTCAGCTAGCTGAAAAGCCCAAAGAAAAGTAGTATTTTTCTCTCTATAGGATTTGGCATTTGGAAATTGCATACACTTTACAGTGATTACTCTCTCCACACAAAGGAATATGTGGCTTTGCTTTTAAAGGCAGGCATGGTGCAAACTGTGTTATTTTTTCAGCTGTCAGTGTAAAAACCTGTGGATTATACTATTGATTCCCACAGATAGCTTGGAGGGACCAAAAATACTTCATGGGGATCAGATGAGTGCAGATTCTGTATGTATTTGGGAATATTGAAAAGATATTGCAAGAATACAGATAATTACCTGCCCAAATTAAACCATTCTTTTATCTCCTTTGAATGCACTAGTTCTGGGTGCATGAACTTTTGACTCCCTCTTTTGTGATCCTACCTTCTTTCATGATTTGGAGAGTAAAAATGTACAGTCTGTAGCCTTAACCCTAAAACATGACCTCAGGATGAAGAGGTAGCAACAGAGCCCAAAAATATTCGCACAGTGAGTGGTCCAGCTTCAACCTTTTTGAAGTCAAGGAAAATTTGACTTCCAAAATCTTTGATCTAGCATCAATAAAACGCAGGAAGCTCAGCAGAGGCCACCAGGGTGCTGAGACTGGAACACTCAGCCTGTGAGCAGAGGCTGAGGACCAAGTGCTTGTTCAGCTGGAATAAGAGTTGGCATTGGGGGCACCTCCCAGCAGCCCCCAGCACACTGTGGGGAGACCACCAGGAAGATGGACCCAAGCTTTTCACTGGGGTGTTTGTGGGAAGGCTGAGAGACAGAGGACCTAAGATGGAAAAAAATTAAGATTGGATATAGTGAGAAAAAATTTCCCCTTAGGGACAGTCAGGCTGTAGATCAGACGGGCTGCAGAGGTTGTGCTGGCTCCATCCTCAAAGGTTTTCAAGACTCAGTTGAATAGAGCCCTGAGCTCTGACCCCATAACTGACCCTACTGGAGAAGGAGTTTGGGCTATAGACCTCCTGAGATTCCTTCACACCCAGTTTATCCTGTGATTTTCATACCTAAATACTTCAAGAACTCATGATAGCTGAAGGATATATTAGTGTTATGCATACTTAGCATATGATTAATTATAGAAATAACATTAAAATAACATTAATTTTTTTATCTAATTAATCTTAAGCTGCCTGTATCAAGCTTCAGTATTAGAATCTTTTATCAAAATATACTTGATTGCTAGGAGGGAAGGTGATCATACTGATGAATAATCCAGTTTTTCACAGAACAAGTCAAACTTGTAGATGCTGGTGCTTGGACATTTGTATGTGGGCTTCAAAGAAGGCTGTTCTTTCTTATTTCTGGTAATGAAGCTTTCACATATATAACTGGTATCCTAGAAACTATTGCAAACTGACAGTTATGCATCTCATATAAGGAAACTAAAATCTTCTTTACATTGCTCCTTTTTTTTTTTT
>VWYO01004205.1:13215-46538 GCA_013400275.1 Rhadina sibilatrix
TTTTTTTAACTTGAGAAGAAAAACAATGATTTCCAATTTTTGTACAGGATTTTTATAAAAAATCTAAGTATTTCTTGGAGCATACTAGAATGTGTATACTATAGATCCATAAACATTGCATACTCAGAATAAGCTATCATGTTTTAATCATTATCTCTGAATGAGCTTGCTGGGCATTATGCATTTTCTTGCAAGCTGCTAATGGGCCAAACTACTGATGTTCAACTTGTATGCACAGAAAAAGAAAGGACATCCTATTATCTCACAGTGTAATGCACTGCAAATTTGGCAAAAGAGACCTATCAGGATCCTGAGCATATCTCTGCAAGGTTCAGGGCATTCCTTTGCTTCCACAATGCTGTTAACTAAACAAACAGTAGCCTAATTATCAAATAGTCAAAGTAATAATTTTAATTTACTTTCTAAGGGGCTCAAACATCATTTTAATGGAGTCTAATTAAGACTACAAATAAAGTCAATAGGGAAGTATTTCACAGAATGCTTATCCAATAAATTGTGGGTATTACCTTTTATTTATTTCACCATCATTTCTACTTACATGTTCCCAGAGTATTTTTTTTTTTCTTTGACTCCATTTGAATTATATAGACCTGTTTACAGTGTCTATTATTAGTCTGGAGGCTCTCTGTATGAGTGATTTAATAGCCAGATGATCCAGAGCTGAACCCTATCTTTTACAGCTGACAAATCTTAAATTCCAGTTTTTGAAATTTAGTGCCTACTTTTCTAGCCAGACCTGCAGACTTGTACTGAAATGATTTCTTAGGAATAGTTCTAATGGATAACCCTTAGCTCCAAAAAGCTATTTCAAGATGATGCAATTTTGTACCACTAAGTCTCGCTACAAAAAAGAAAAGTTAACAAAAGTCCATGAGAAGATGAGAGCATTTCCTGAACATTCTTTCAGGAGCACAAAATTGTGAATAACAAGTCATAGGCTCAGTAAAGATTGGTCATTTTTGCTCTATAACTAATCAAAGGATCAGAGACACCCATTAATTACTGTGTCATTAGCATTTTCAGTCCCCATTCTGACAGATCATCTAGACAAGCAGGAAGAAACTA
Organism: Rhadina sibilatrix; assembly: GCA_013400275.1. NCBI lineage: Eukaryota > Metazoa > Chordata > Aves > Passeriformes > Phylloscopidae > Rhadina > Rhadina sibilatrix. Next base: position 14,302 of record VWYO01004205.1, read on the forward strand.
CACATAGTCTGAGAAACTACAGAGAACAGCAGAATTCATCCTTGGTGTGAAGAAGCAACCAGTGTTATTATCTCTCATCTCCACCTTTTCCTTTATCATTTCCCATTTTTTGACCTCTCTGTACAGTTTAGTGGACATTCTCCCACTTTCCCATCATCTGTCAGTTTAGGGGTTGGAACAGGGTCAGTCATAAATCACATTGTTTTTATTATTTGAGTTTACAGTTTTTCATTCTGCATTTGTTTTTGTACTCAATTTCAGGACTGTCCAAGGACTGTGCAGTTTCTGGGGTGTGATGCATTTGGCACAGCCTGTCTTAGGCTGGCTGGCTTTTGCCTCTGCAATTTCAGCTGCAATTTCTCTGCAATGATCTACTGAGATCTTACTGGGGTCCTTAAAGGCAGCAGAAATGCTTTGCAGTAAGAATAATAAAAGCATTGGTGCAGATTCTGAGCTGAGAATCACAGAATACCACCTGAAATTAGTACTGAAAATTATAAATTACTGTGATCCCACATCTAATAGAAGAACAGCAGTCCCTTCTATCAGCCAACTAAAGCCCAACAAAGTCATAGTTACAAAGAGAATGAAGGCAGTAGACAAATTATTTCACTTTTTTATACTTTATTTCTTCACAAGGCTTTAATAATAGAAATATCTACTTTAAGAAATTGCAATAAAAAGAAAAATAAATGGAATTTTTCCATTTGAGGCACTTGGATGTAGCTGCGGACCAAAATAGATGCATGGCTTCAGAACCTCAATTTGAAAGTAAAATGCCGAAATATAGCCAGAATCTCCACTCTAACTTAGAAACAATAAACAGTGAGAGAAAATTCACAGTAAAAAATACGGAGCTCTGGTCTTTGCAAGGTTGACTCAGAATTAGTGGGTCAAGGGCTGAATGGTTATCAGAATAGTTCTCTGAATAATATATATGATCTCACTGTGCACCTTCTCTGTCACTGTCATCAACCCCAAAAATATTCTGGGAATGCACAATCCAAATGAAATCTGTTTTAACAAATGAAATTTGTTAAAGGGAAACAGACAGCAATGATACCATCTTCTGGAAATATCATGGAAAAGGTTGTTGGAATATACCATCGGGAAGAGCTTGGGAGTCCAGCCTTTATTTGCCAGCAACATGACAGAGAGTTTGAATCCCAAAGAATTGGTCAGGCATCTTTATAAATACCAGGGGGTGCAACCAACATGCAGGCAGCCCCAGGAAACCCAAGTTCCATTTGTTCCAGTACTCGTGTGAAGGTTTGGGTGATAAAAGAAGAGAAATATAGGCTGAAGCATTATATTTATTCCTCCTGTTCAGTTCACTTTGGAAGCAGAAGGAAATGAGGTCTGTACATCTGAGAGGACACGACATTAATTACACATTTATTACAGAAACTTCAAACAAACTTAGAGGCAATTCCATTGGGCACCGTACAGATATATGGTATGAGATATCCTCTGCTGGAAAGTGATTAAAAAGCAAATAATAAAGAGGGAAAAGGCAGTCTTAAATAGAGAGAAGAGGGGTAAGGTTACATTTAGTGCTCTACTAAATAATGTTTGTTTTGTGGTGGAAAAAGAGTAACTTAAAATATAACCATTACAACTAATTAACAGGAAAGGAACTGAATCACATAGAGACAGTCAAAAATCGAAGACAAATCTGTGCTGAACTAGCACTTCACCCCCAAATACACAACTCTGGTTTTAAAAATAGATTTGCTACCAAATGTTTATGTTTCAGTTAAGGAGATATAGATTCTCCTGGTGCTCAGTCTGGATGAGTTTACAAGGTCATTAAATCTGTATGTTTATCCAGATTAACCTTTCAAAATTCATTGCATTGCCGCTGCAATCACTAAATTCATTCAAAAATTTCATTAAAATGGTTTAGAAAAATATGCTTACCTAATTGCAGAAAGCTGAGGAGTACTGAAGACAAACTTGCCTACAGGAGCTGACAACTGCATCATTCCAAACACTCCCAGTGTTATCCTAAATATTACTATTCTGTGCTCTAACTTTAAAAAGAGAACACCTATCAACATGTGATTTTTATTTTTTGTCCTTCTCCAAACAAGGCTTAGCCCACTAAAAAAAAAAAAAAAAAAAAAACATAAGTTTTTTTTTTTTTAATGTGNAGTTTTATTTTTATTAATCTGAAACCACAAACAGCAACCTGTATATGGCATAATAGCTGAACCAGAGATTTCAATTGCTTCTGCACTTCAGTGACTCAGGTTTTCTCTCAGCAGCACAGCTATGCTTCCCTCCAACATCACTTTTAACATTTTCCTTCATCCTTACTTCTAGTCTTTAATTGAGGTTGATCTGATAAAATAAAAAATAACTTTAAAGATCAACTTAGAAACATTTTCATATTCTGTTTTGATTTTTATTCTCTAGTTTGTTAGAAGCCTGACCCTGCTTAAATGCTGGTAATGTAATAACTCCTCCTGAAAAGAGTGATACCTGTAAAAGTTCAACTGAACTCTCCCTTTACTTGTTACCTTCAAAATATCTGGGTGAGTAGAGTAGAAGAGATAGAATAGTAAAAGTTTTTTATTCCTTAGGTGTGGAAAGAAACCATTTTTAAAAAAACATTGGTTTTTCAATGGAATCCGAGCCCTTACCCTCATCTCTTTGGTGTCCTAGGTTGTACAGCCAAACAGAGAAGTATTCCATTATTTCTAGACATGTAAAAACACGTTAAGTTTTCCCCTCAGAACAGTTGTATGCTCCTGTTTCAGTAGATGCTGAAGTAACACTGTAAGGTACAATAGCAGAGTGATTTTTTTTTTAAGAAGATTTTACCTGTATAGTTCTGAATCAATCAATTTCCTTGACTTTACATTGCATCAAGGCTAACTCACAGACCCATTTCACTTCACAGATCTCCTGAGAAACTAATCATAACTGCTTATGATTTAGGGTCAGTCTTTTGCAGAAGTATTAGTCTCATGAGATTTTAAAAGGCAGTGACCAGGTCTTAAAAAGCTGTCCAACAACATTTAGTAACTTCTTCTGAATTTGCAGCTGGTGTAAATTGAGATGATGCCACTGATATGGAGGACTAAATTTACATCCACTCAAAATATGGCTCTTGTAATTTGTTCTTTGATCCCTTCTATATGAAAGCTTTCCCAGGTGCACAATTCACAGCTTTATCTCTAGTTATAGAATGGCCAAATAAAGGTCAGAACATGCTGCCTCCACAGCACTGCTCTGAGACATTAACCACCTCCTGTTTACACAGTCAACACCTTGTACAGAGATGAAAATACCACATATATATTTAATGAAAACTTATAGACAAATACTCTAATAATAGACCCTTTAACAGGTGACAAATGCCTTTATGAAATTAATTTCCTAAAACTATGATGGAGAGGGATTAAATTATAACAAATGCCCTTTGCACCTGGAATAGTATGAATGATTTAAAAGAGATAAGAATTGAATCTGTGAGAAAATGAAATCATCATTACTTAATAGACTTTATTTCACTGAATTGAACTATGCTGGAGTTAATTTGCAGTCCATTCACCAAAAACTATCTTAAGACTGGCTGTGATGGAAGCATTTCTATCAGAAGACATAATGAAGTGAAATTGTAGGATTAGGAGAAATAAAGTGAAGGAGAAAATTTGACACACACACAGGCATACATTCAAGAGAGGAAAAGAATTCATCAGCTGTTTTACAGATACTAATAACTTGTCATAAAACACAGGGGGTCCATTTGGAATTGAGGTTTTAATGTGGAAAATATTGAGAACAAATATTTTCATACACACTTATCCAGTTGCACTAGGGTTTGGAAGAGACTTGGAATATAGAGAGTGTACTTCCATCAAGAAAAAGACAGACACCAACCAAAAAACCAACTAAACAAACAAAAAATCCTCCCAACCCCTTCAAAAATAAACAAAACAACTAAACAAATCCAAAAAAAAAAAGAAAAAGAAAGAACACCAGTATTTTCACAGCCTGAAGCTCTACACCTGATGTCACTGATGCCATACAGATGGGTAAAACACTTTCTCTATGCCCTACTTTATATTTTCATTCCTTTGGTCCTCCCATTCACTACTCTTCCTTTCATATTCCTTTCCATGTATTTGGGATTACCACTTGAAAACGTATTCCTAAACAGTAATTGAATATTACACTTTTTCTAATGGATCCTTTTCTTCACTGTTTCCTTAAAAAGTCACACATTTCAGAAGTTGAACTTTATTGGAAAAACATGGGAAATTCACACAGAAAATTATCAAAAGCCAGGCCAGGTGTACCTCACAACATTTTTAATTTGGAAAATACGGGAAAAAATAGATTTTGTTATTTGAAAAATATCATATTTACAACAAACAAAAAACCAAATAACCCTGTTATTACTTCTAGTCTGCATTAAGGAAGTGTGTTTATTAACAGCATCAAAACCAAAACAAACTAAAAGCTATAGTTTTCCTTTTTGTAAAAATAAAATAAAAAAAAAAGCAGGAAAATTTTGACTAAATGTTATGTATGTACATCATCCTCATGGTGCATCATCCTCAAGGTGCAATACTTGGCATGGTATGAAAGAGTCAGAGCTGCTGAAAAAGGCAGAAAAAAGAAAAACCTATGGAAATCAAATCCCAGGGCTATTTCCTAATCTCACTACCTGGATTTCCTCCTCTTGATAGTGCAGTCCCATGGGAAGCTTTCTTGCTAGAGTCAAAAACTTCATCTCACACCCTGGCAAGTGAATATTCAGAGGGGAATTATAGCTCTTAGAGCTGTCAGCAACTTTAACCCGTGTCTACACTAGAAAATTAAATTGTGCCAATTTCCATTCCATTCACAGCAGGAAATTTGCCAAATACCAACCTGTTTTGCTCACATGGGCATCAGCCAAGCATGTGCAGGTCCTGTGTGTGTTCATAGGTATGGCCAGCACCCAATTCCCTGAGGGCAAGGAATTCTACAAGTCTCTAATGGAAAGAGGAGAAGGAATGATGCTTTTTAATGTAAATTGTTTCCTTTCCCACACCTTCCTCCCACCCCCTACCATTTGTCCTCCAACAAATAGTTGTAACATCTGTGTAGATAAATCTAGGACAAAATAAAATAGAAGGGATTTAACACACTAGAGCAGCAGATATAAGGCACTATTTCTCACATACTGCTTTCAGTGTAGAAAAGACTTTCATAAATTTCTTAACATGTTTCTCTGATGGTTCTGATGGCTAATTTTTAGTTTGCACCTGTGATTTAATCTTAATCAGTCAAAGAGTATAGTCCTGGATGTAGACATAGAGGAAGGGTTGAAAGGCAATTGTAGTAAAATGTAGCAATAAACATCCCAGCCTGATCCTCCTCTCATTTGTCAGGGTGAAAGTCAGGAGCAGCTCCACCCTAAGGAATATAATCATACTGGAGTAACACCAGTGTAAACAGGAGTAGATTCCTGTTGTATAAGATGAAACAATTTCAAATTTGGCACTAAATTCTGATAAATATGCTACAGTGCAGCTGTATATTAAATAACCAATTTACAACAAAAATACACCACTAATGCTTACATTTTTCTTCAGATTAATAAGTGGCTGAAACACTGTGTTTTTGAAATAAATGACGGGCAGTGTTAGCTTTTGAAATGTCTTCTTTGTTTCCTATAACAACTGTAGGAAATGAAAGAAGAGTTGTCTTAGATTCACAGAAAAGAATATGCTTTTATGCCAAAGAGACATTGTATCCTGATGTATATGTTTGTAGGGAATTTAAGACATTTTTGCTGAGATCCATAAAGATGTTTAGATATATAAGTCCTGTTGCAGAGCATTTAAAGTGCAAGCTGAGAAAGAGAGGGAAGGAAGCTACAGGAGTGTTTAAACAGGATATCCATGTCCTGAGCTGTATCTCTCTTTCACAGGAGGACTAAAAAAAGAAGCCAAGGAGCAGAGGGAGAAAGGTTCAGTCTGTGCCTTTGGGCCAAAATCCCATAATAACTTTTGGCTACTGTGTAAAAAGACCTTGATTGTCTTTCTAAAAGAGCATAACAAAAACATAGACCAAACTTTAGTGTTGTGAAGTTCTGTTTTATCTGAAAACAAAGCGAGATTCATAAAAAAATAAAGAAATTCAAATTTCTCCTGCCAGATATGAAAAAGTGAAAGAATCACACACACAAAAATATCCTTGCTGACACATATCTTTGTGAGACAGATTCTTTTTTAAGTCTTTATGTCAAACTAAGACTCCCAAGGACATATTGAACTACAGAAATTTCTACATGGTCCTCTATGAAAATATGTGCTGTCTCTGAGTGATGTTGTACCACAATGGCACACAGAGAAGGTCCAGCATTACTCCACTTGAAACATCTTGATTAACCTGAAATCCAGCAAGATCAAGATCATGATACAAGAAAAGCACAAACTCTCCTTCTCTGCTTCTCTACCATGAGCATGTCAATCAGAACAGGCACACCCTCCAAATAAAGCATTTAAATCATATTGGTGAAATCAAACTCTTCCAAAGTTCGTCTCTTACTGGTATCTTAGCTCTGATCTCAGAAGCTGAATTCAGTCCTGAGAGAGATTCAACATCTCCCAGCAGCAGATGAAATACTGGTTAGAGTAGTCTTTTGATGCGAAGATCTTGCCTCCTTTCAAATAAAGTCAGGTCTCTGACACCAAATCTCCCAGTTCCTGAAGAATGTTGTAACTACTGGGCCAAAGACAGCACAAATCTCAGGTTCCGGATTTTTGGAATTTAAGATTAACTTTTTGGAGAACAATAGTTCCTTCAGAAGGTGATAATTAAATTTATTAATTAATTTATTTCATATATTTGCTGAGATTTTGGTGTGTCTTCACTGAACACTAGAAGCTGGGTAATTGTAAAAGAAGCCCTTTATTGCTAGATAGATCAGTCTCATGAAGGCAAAGTTATTAGAGTCTGTGGCAGTATGCAGAAGCCTTCTAACATAAAGTTTTAAGGTCCCAAGCAGAAGCAGCAGCCACAGCTGCAGTAAAGGCATCAGCAGTCTGTGTCCCGTGAGCATCTTAGCAGCAGCAGTCAGAGCAGTAACAACAACAGGGGCATCAGTGTTTTCATGAGTCCTCTGTGTGTGTGTCCTCAAAGTAGTGCATTTTATTCTATTTTTAGCCAATTAGGTACATAAATGATTTTTCTATATCCTGGCTGAACCAATCCTAAATTAAGATTGATTTTAATCAATCGTGCATTAATTTTTTGTAAATTCTTACAGAAATTCTACATATGTAGTTCTGTCTGTTCCATCTAAGAATTTCTAGCAAGGCTACATTATTTTTATTATGACTAGAATTTAACTAGTTTTGCAAAGGCAGTATCACTGAACTATAAACTAGATCTTAGGGCTTCTCTTACTAGTTAATACAGGCACTTAAAATCCTCTACTTATTTAAAACTAAACTTGCATTTCTACTTCATGTCTATGTGGATCTATGTATTTTAGATTTCTGAACATTCTAATTCCATTCTCACATTTCTGGGCACTCCTGGGCCTGTATGGCTTTGGCTCAGGGGATTCACACTCCAACATGACACTTTTTCTTAATCCAACACGACACTTTTTCTTAATCCAACACAAAAGAAGGCTTGATTGTCTGGTTCCTAACCTCAGAAAAAATCAGTAATGAACACTAAGTAGGATGGCCTTGGCCAGTCTTGCCTGGATCCATCACCTGCACCATGGGACCAGAAATATTTTCAAACAGCGGTTTAAGCTTGGCCTGGTCAGCCCATGCTGGGATTTCCCTGTATTGTTGCTCCACCTCTGCAGCTTTGCCCCTGGTCCTTTCATGGGCACCAGCCCACAGAACAGGCAGTTTTCTCCTGGGTAAATTCCTTGTGTGCCTTGGAACTCACCTCCAGCACTGCCTTTGTCCCTCTATCATGGATTCATCCTTGGCCTTGTATCCATCCCTTTTTCTAGCTCCATCTCCTTTAGCTCCTGACTGGGTTCACTGGATGGATCCCAGAGCTGGTTCACTCCCTGCTGTGTCTGCCACTGCTCCTGGACCCTGTCACCAGCACGTGGAGGGACAGACCCCATTGCTGAGGCCACTCTTGGCTCTCAGCTCCATGTCCCTAAGGGAGGGACCTAAGCCCTTGCTGCTCCCTGGCAGGCAGATGTTTTTCATAGCTGCAGGTTTGCTGCATCCTGTGCTGAGTGTGGCAGGAATGTTTGAGCCCTGATCTGAGCAAGGCTGGCCAAAGGGGCCCGTAGGTGATTTAGGCACTTAAATTTCCTGATGGCCTCAGGTAAGGGCCCAGGTGCTCACCTCCACCTAAAAGGTGGTGACATGATGTCAGAGGGCAGCAGGGTATTAGGCATTTATAGAAAATAGATCCCAAAAATAGAGGAGCAGGAGCTATCCAGTCTCAACAGTCTTTAGAACACAATCTGACATACACATTTTGTCCCTGCTACATTTAGAGCATCTTCATTTTATTTTACACTGTGGTTTTGGTATCTATCTACCTCTTGGATCTTAGCATTCATTTTTCTGACTGGCTCTTGTCAATTAGATAATTAACTTTTTTAATGGAGGAATTTGTATTATAGGTGTATATTATATAATAAATACAGAATAACAACTCATCCACTGCTGGAGGTATCTAAGCACTACTCTAAGAAGATACAATTGTATCAGCAACAGTGATGATGTCTGTTTGTATAAATGTTGGTTTCAGTTTGACTAATGATTTTTGCTGTGAACTGGAATTCCTTTTCAGTTTTCTGTGCCTCATATGTGTATACCAGCAAGAGGGAAATCATATTCACCAGTGCCACAGGACAGCACAAAATAATAAAACTTACTGAGCATCATGTATCACATATCACTTCTTTGAGAAAGGATATATTTCTAGAAGTGTGAGCCCTCAAGTTTTTTAAGGTTTTAACACTTTGACGGAGAAGGGGTGAATTACATTAGCTGCATTTGCACAGATATTCATAGTCAAATATGAATCCACACCTATTTATGACTGGAATTTTCAGTTTGAAGGGCAAGAGAAAACCTGTATGAGTGACAGAATCAGATCTTATATCTTTTCCTCCCAGCTGCTAAGGGAATTTGTGATGCAAAAGACACAGGGTAAAGCAGGTTGGTGCATTTGGGATTCAGGATTTCTTTTAAAGCCTGCTCCTAGAACTGTACTAATGATATGGGTGAATGTTGATTTCTATTAAATATATTGCAAATATGTACAGCATGTTCTGTCCCTTGGAAGATGCTCACTATGAGGAGATATGGCAGCTGAATTGCCAGAGAATTCAAGTGTGAGGAGGAGGGGGAGGAGGAAGGAAGGAAGGCACAGAGAACAAAATGTCCCTACAGCCACCCACCAGGACACACTTCCAGTGAGATATGAATCAGCAGCAGCCAAGCAGGCCCTGATGCCTAAAGGGGATTATATAAGAATCTGAGATAAGTGGTGCCACTGGCACCTTTGGATATTTCTCAGGCATTTAACTGTGTCATTTTACCTGAGAAGAGAGACCCTGCACTCTCCCCTAGCCTATGGAGACAGCCAAGCAGCTGTTAAAGGTGATAACTTTAATAAGGAACCCAGAGCAGACAGGCCTGCAAATTAGGCATCTCAGGTGAATGCTCTTTGGTTGTGCTGAATGCAAGCCTTAAGTTTGAACCTGTTTTAATGTTTTTTGTACAGCTTTTTACTACCCAGCCTTGCAGATCTTGCTCTCCTTGGGAAGGTACACCACCTTCCCCATTCCAGTATTCTGGTGCGAGGAATAAATATGAAACAATAATGCCAAGGCATAATTATTTTAATGACGAGACATTTAAAGAATAATCATAAAAGAACAAACTCTAAGGTCTTCACTAAAAAGGTGTAAAAACTCTGTGTTTTTACTGACCTTGACAAAACAGAGATTTATGCAGACAAAAGAATCAGCAATTTTCATTCATGTCATTTACACAGCAAAGTCAGTAGGGATGTCAGGAGATTTCACTGATACCTCTTAAGTCAGATATTCAACCAGGTCTCCCAGGCTTATGAATACGACCCTTTATAGGTCCTTTTCTCCTGTACTGGGGAGGCCACAGTGGCTGAACTATCCAGATTAAGAACATATAAAAGTGATCACAACCATGATAAATCACAATTGTCAGCATATATTTCTGAGACCATAATCTTAATTTTGATATTTGGTTGCTAGTTTTGAGATCACATTATTATATCCAATAAGACACTAGGCTGTGCATGATTTGGGTATCAGTGCTGTAGCAGCACAGTCAGAACAACTTTCAGCACTACATTTGTAAAGTCACTGATTTTTGGACTACTTAGCCTTCCCTTTGAGGGACTTCAGAGTTAGTTACTACCCTAGGCTCCACAGTTTTCCATGCTATGATTCCAGATTTTTTCTAGGAATGGCTGTTCTGTACTCTTCTGAAATTTTCTCCGACTCTGGGCAGAAGAAACATGAATAGGCACAGGAACAAAGATTAAAAGAAAGAAGTGTCAATATTACTGGAAGGTCTACACAGAGAAGTGTTACAGTCAGGTCACTTCAATATGTGATTTCAGGCTACCAGGAGCTCACACACAAGTAAAATTTCAGTAACTGTGTGGAAAGAAAAGAGAGAGAGTTCATCACGTTGGTGCTCAGTGGGTAGATGGGACCAAGGTCATAAGTATTGCACACTGAGGTCTGATGCCATTTACCATTTAAGGCAGCTAATTTCAGCAACATTTTTGACCTGTCAGTAGGGTTTTCAAGGAGATTAGCAAGATGATCCCTACAGAGAAGGCAAAAAAAAAGCAAAACTCCTTATGTACTTGGGAAAATTTGCTTATTCATCAAACATATGAGTACTGGTGGAAAAAATACAGAGAAATTTCAGTGGAGACAAGAAAGGGGAAGACAATAAACAGGTGGAAATACAGGTGGAGAAAGAATCTAAGAAAGTATCACTTCACATTGGAAATTCTATCTCATTTTACAAAAGGTGCAATATGAGGTTTTATACAATGATCATTGATAAGCAATATATGTTAAAAAGATTGTATCCGCCCAATGACCTGAAAAGGTCTGATTTTTACATACCTGAAATTATATATCCTGGAGGCAGGGATTTCTCATTTATAATTGACTATACTCAGGCTCTTGTCAATTTTCAGAAAGGCTCTATACAAATTAAGAGTGAGATCAAATCTTTAAACACAATAGAAAAGACAGAATTTATGTTGCTTGATATTTGTTCTCAGAGATTTTTTATCAGTACTATCTTTATTTACTTTGATTTCAACACTTCAAAATTTTACATGTATGATAAGCTTAAATGCTTTTTTTAGTTCTGTCCAAAGACTCAAAATGGTGAGTTTTTTTTTTTTTTTTTTTTTTTTTTTTTTTTTTTTTTTAATATTTTTTTTTTTTTTTTTTTTTTTAAATAAGTCTTCACTCTGTCATTGTACTATTACCATTTTAGTACCTATGTTACTGTGGATCAACCAAGTTATTTGGTAAAAGCCAGAAAGTTGTTTCCAGTTTGAATAATGTCTGATCTGGAAATAGTGTTAATGCAATTAAAAACATCCAAAATTAGAAAAGATCTGTTGAAGCCATTAGGCTAAAATGATTGAGATTTTTTTACAGACCTATAACCTCACAGGTTCTCTGAAGACTGCTCTAATTCCTTGCATATGGCAGATTAGACTGCAGCCTTTTCCACATTCCTGAAATCAGAGTGTTGCCTATTTACAGAGAGCATTTTCCACTTTCCTTGTTATCTGTGTGTTCCTGGATCCACACCAAGGGTTGTTTGAAAGGGGAAGTTCAAAGCTACTTAGAAGATTGGACGCCCCTTCTATTTCAGATGTTAAATATACCATTATTGTTCAGCATGGTCTCAGAAACTCACAGTTAATTTCCCCCTTGCAGCATCCATCCTCCATTTCTTGCAGTTTGCTGTAATCTGCTGTGTAAAGCTTCCAAAAGTTGTGGGACAATATACAATGAGAGAACTTGTAAGCAGGAACACATGAATGGGTATCAGGTGCAGCTATGAATTTAATGAATGGTTTGTTGGAAATGACATTAAATAGCAACATCCGTCTGCAGATGAGCTCTATAACATCCTTATTTCTAGCCCAGGCAGATGGAGGATTTGCAATGTGCTCTCTGTTTTCTGTTCTCTGTTTCACACAGCATTACTTGCCTGCAAATTCATCCACAATCACTAGAAAAAAGATTTGGATACTGAGCGTCCAGCCTTTTATTTTAACAGCTTTTTCTTCAAAGTGAATGGAAGAAGATGTACCAAGGCTCATCATGAGAATTAAAGTGGTCTAGGGTTCTGTGCTGTTCCAAAACAAATGACATTTTTTTTTCCTCTCAAACACTTTAGCAAGAAGAAAGGGGTGACAGAAAAACTGTCAGGTTCTTTTTTAAATTGTCATTAATTTCTGATGTTAAAGTACATTTAAAAATGTTATATTAGGAAATGAAAAAATAGGGAGTGACACATGAGATATTAAGACCAGTGACATGGTAGCATATAGAAAGTCATATCATACAACTCTTGCTTTAAATTTTGTATTAAATCAATTTTTAGTTTTAATTTTTTAATCCAAATTTCTTTTAATTATTAGCAATTTTTATCCAAATACCTTCTAATTTCTATTCAAATGCCATAATATTGATATATGGCTGTGTACTGAGGAAAGAAGAAGTGAAAAAATTTTCCCAGAAAATTATTTTTATGGTACAGGAGTGGATCAGGAACTACTTTCTTCCTTAGTCCTTGCCAAGGATAAGAAAAGAGTTAATCCTTCATATACTGTGTGAACTGTAGCCTATTTTCCCCATGATTCAAATAAAAAGGCTAATGGAGGAAAAGAAGGAGTATATTGAATATTGATCTTTTGTCTCAAACATAAGAAAGCCCATTTTGGGAAGGGGTAAAAAAAGAACTGCTTATCAATGATAACCTGCTTCTAAATGGTTTCTGAAAGTTTCTGGTCAGTGTTTGGGCCAAGTTCAATCTCATGAACACTCAACTGTAATCTCTCTTGCTCTATATAACACATAATTTAGACAAAGTTTTTGAAGAACCATGTTACTGAGTGAGTGAGAGAAGATTTCTCAGAGACAGACAAAACCAGTGGAAAGGTGTGAAAACATTCATTGGTAAGACTATACTGGTTAAAATATCAAATGTAAAATATCTTTCTATAAAATTCAGTTCCAGGTAGACAAATAGTCTTGTTCCCAATCTCACTCCTACCATGTTAACACAGTTTCACTTGACTTCAATACTACACCCAGTAGACAAATATACAATGCTGTTAAAGTCAGGGGTCTCTGATGACTCACATCAGTTGGAGTTGCAGTTCAGCTTGTTTGCAGAAATTTCCAAACTTGGAAACTCTTTTTCACGTTTCTAGCAAAGTCAAAATAGGTCCTTGTGAAATAACTGCAGCCAACAGTAAATGATGTATGAAATGAAATATCTCATCCATCCCATACATGAAGAATATGCAGAGGAAGCTTTGCTGCTCTCACCACGCAGTTTCAGAGGAGTTGCTGATGCAGAACCATCATTTGCATGGAGTGATGGGAGGAAGGGGGTGATGCTGTCATTCTCATCTGCTGTCAGGTGTGGCTCTTCCATAGAGAGTCAGATTTTATCCCTTTCCCATTTTGTCTAATAAATACTGTCCTATATTCTGTCTAGTAACTTCCATAGAGTTTGATAGGCTTTGTGCCTGAAGTACTGGGGATTTACTCAAGACTATAAAAATATTTTACATTAAATTAAATTTTTACCTATAACAGATCTCATCTCTTAGCACGTGTCTGCAATACACAGTGGGTTAAAGACCCCTAATATTTCTATCAATGAACTGGCATATTTAGTGTATTGACATACAATAGCTTTGTCTCAGGTGACAAAGCCACTGCTGATTTACCAGTTTGGTGACATGTCTGAGCTAATATTGCTTGCAAGCTCTTACTCAAGCAACAGCAGCTCTGCATTATGTAGCTTTCACATCCTTCAGAATGTCTGAATTTCACCTGAATTTCTTCCATCTTAAAGTTAGACAGATGGTTTATGTAACTTACCCAGGTTTTGACTAGGCATTTCCAAAGAGTAGTTCAACTTACTAAAGAAAAAGACCTGTCTGAGTACTTTTATGAGCTTAATCAGAGTAAGAGTCTAGAAAACTGGTTTAAATCATCCCAGTCCAGTGAGGTTAGGTGTGTACCCTACCTGAATGTAACAAATCAACAATAATTGCAAGATTTCAGCTGCATACAACCAAGAATAAGAAAATTGAAAATTGTACTATTTGACTCTGTAAGAGGAGAAAATTGAGTACTAATAAGAACTGAAACTTTAAACAGAGCCACAGGAAGGCTGGAGAAGCTTCTGAGGAGAACCTTTTGTTTGAAGATTTTGCTCATTTTTAGTGGCATGAAGTCTTCATGTCCTAATGTGATGGGCAAGTGATCTTTGCAGTATAGTTATGATTTTGAAAATCTGAATCTGCAGATATCTGACATTTTTGTTGACACCTCTGCTATGACAACCAAGTCTGACCCACACAGGACAGACATTTAACCAGGACTGTGCAACTCTTCTCTGCCTATCTCCATAAGCTCTTCTCACCAAAAATATTATGGCAGGGCATGGATTAGACTCTCTGTGCTGACTGTATGGGGTCTGGTTTCAAGAGACACTCAAGTAATCAGCAAAGCAGCTTATACTCAGAGTTTAAGCATCACTAGAATTCATGCTGTTTTGGTGCATAACATCTCTAAATTCTCAGTCTGTTTTATTATTCTTTTGACTGTGAAGGTCTGCTTGGCAGGGATGTGGTAGGAAATTTAGCCATCAGGCTTAGGGTGCTTCTGAGTTCCAGTGTGCTCCTCCTGAAGCTTTGTCAGTAAGTTTGCTTGTCTCTGAAAGCAGAGTGATTTGATTGCTTTTGGCAGACACGGTTTCCCCCAAGTATTTTGTTTTGTTCCAAGAATGCCAAGAAAATGTTCTTTCTTTCAGAAAATAGTCTTCTCCCTGCTGAATTCATATTAAGATATCCTCAGAGGGCTTTGCTGTCACCTTCTGTAGGTTAAAACAACAGGATGTCCCCCCTTCCTCCCCCTAACTTCGGGTAATGTCACACTGGGTTGCCTTTTAAAGTTTTTGGGCTGCCCTCTGTTACCTATGTGCAGTCAAATCCTCCATCTAAGAACCTGAAAACTGCATTTGTGTTTTAGTAGAGGAGAATCACCATGCAGAGTTATTAGGCATCCTTGTTTTGTTCCACTGTGGCAGATGCTGCTGTGATTTCTGGGCAGTGTAGGCACATCCAAGTTAAGGAGAAATTGCTTTGCTAAGGAAGAAGTAACCATTTGGTCTGTCCATCCCCACATGCCACAAGGTTTTCTGTGCTGTTTAGTCCAGTCTGCTGGGGTCACAAAGCAGCTAATTCCAAAGCACTTCCTCTGCATTTTTACTGGGTGCCAGGTACAGTGGTGCAGCTGAGATTCATGACCCTGGGTGAGAAACAGATTTCCATAAGTCCTGCTATTTATATATCTGAAAAATAAGTATCTACCTACTTCCAAAAGGGATGGAGGTGTTGACAAGCCGATGATGACATGAGTCAGCTGATCAGAGCAAGAGCTCCACAGAATAAAGAGGATGAAGTTGAGGAGTCAAGATGAATGTGAGGGAAAAGCAAAGTGACAGCATGAGGAAGGAAAGCATGTTCTCCATCCTTAGAGCAGGCTGTTGCATTTTTCCCTTTCCCTGCATTTCAGAGTTTTCAGGGGTTTTTAACACAAAAAGTCATAATGTGTTGATTTATTGGCTGAACCTTATAACTGCTCATGGTGAACAGGATATGGTTTGACTTAAGCCTCCCTTACTCTTAAAAGATATGAAAGTTTTTTGATGCCTTTATTTTGGAGTAAAGATCTATCTCATCTCTTTAGTAGCTAAAACATGAGATACAGTCAACACGAGCAGAGAACAGATAACCCCTGTCCTCCCATTCCTTTTTGATAATTATATTTCATCCAGCAGTCAACACACCACTTTCCCGAAATTGTGTGCTGCAGTGGAAGACATGCACATGGACAATGCTCCTGGGTCAATAATGTCCTTTGAGTCCTGGGGTGACATTTAAAACCACCTCAAAGCACCTCAAATTTTACTGTCTAATAAGACAATAAAATAAGGACAAGATTACTTTTAATACTAAACACACTATACTAATGAATGATACTATCCATGTCATCCAGATACAGAAGGAGGAGAAAAAACTTCTCTAAGACCTGTGCTTTCTTACAGCTCATGATAAATATGGGGCTGGAGTGGGGGATTACAGAGAAGGAAAGTTTGTTTTGAAATGCCCTTTTCAGAGAAGTTGCCCCTACAGTCAAAATATTTTATCAAAAAAACCCTAAATATATATATATATATAAATCACAAACAAGCAAGCAAGCAAGCAAATAAAACTTTTAATACTCTTAAGTTATATCTCTACTACTTTTGTTAACTGATGTCTCCAATCCCATCCTGAAATAACAGGTTTCTGTGGCTACAGCTGAGGGGAGATCTGTGCAATTCAGGAGATATGCCTTCTTTTGCTAAGCAGCAGAGCAGGTTCATGTTTCTTTGCAACTTCACTGTGGACTTTAATCTTCATGTTCATGTATGTCTGCTTAAATACCTTCAAGGCTTTCACCCTATGCTCCTTAGGACTGTGTTCCTATTAAATCTGGCATTTCACTGTTGCTTCAAAGAGATTGAATAGAGATTGTCTTATACATGGCTTGAACCTTTGATATTTGCATCCAAATGTGCTCAAGGAACATCATTGTATAGTTTCAGAAATATTCTATGTAACAAACATCCTGTAAGAAAGAAATAAAGTCTTAGATCAGACTCTTTTATTCTCTGAATAGGTGTGTTATTTTTAATTCTATTTTTCTTGGTTTGCAATCATATGTCCTTTCAGTAGAAATGTTTATTCAGAGGAGCTGGTCATTCTTGACAGCAAAATAGTATTTTATGTAGTCCTTTATAGATTTTTTTTTATCTCTATTCTCTCCCAAAGAGAAATAAACAAAATCATACAGGTCCAGCTGCATCAATTTCAGTTCATCAGAAATGTTTGAAGGAAAGTAATATCTTATCAATTGGAGACATTAAAAAGTCAGAGAAAAATACAATGTGTTATCCAGGCAGCCACACTGAGAGTGTAAATGAAAGATTAATAGTTCATATGTTTCTCATTGTGGTACATTGACACCTTTGACCAAATGGAAGAAAAATATCCTTTTGTTAGAATTAAATAGTGATTTCTCAGTCATACTGCTGCACCAGATTCTTAAGAGGGTTAGCAATCAAAGAGAGATCAAGACCTACATTTTCCTAAAGTCTTCTATGCAATCACTTTCATAGCACAAAATAAGTTTAAGGAAGCAATTACATGTCTAAATTCTTTTATGCACATTATCACAGGCTTTCTGTTTTAAACTGTAGTTCCATGGAATTATTGGTGTGGATTTACTAGGAGAAACACTCTTGCATGTAGATTTTGCACTAGATAATCTTAGAATTCATTTTGTGTTGCCTGTTTATAGGTTTTATTTTACTTTAATAGGTCTGGCTATGGATGTGGAGTGGAGCAGCACATCTTTTAAATGCCTTAGGGTCAGATTAATTCAGGGCACTTCAGATGTTTTCCTGTTTCAGTTTTACAAGGTAAGGTACTGATATTGTAAATGTAGAGTGTAAACAGGCTGTATTACACTTGTCTGAACATCAGGGCATGCTCCTGTGCCTGTAGCAGCATAACTGTGTCCTCCCCTCTTTGCCAGTGGTGATGTACCACAGCCCTCCTGAGCACCCCCAGGGCTGCAGCTCAGGTGAGCACTGTTCCAAACAGGAGGGGTCCTGGGGAGATATCCCTTTGGATCAGAGCTGATGGATTCTTCCCAGCTGTGGTGGTCTAAAGATAGTGAGGGTGTAAGAGACTCCTGGTAACCCTGGGGGACGGGGCACAGCCCTGTGGTGGGGCACTGCAAAAGGGTCACCGTGTGCTTGCAATTCCAATTCCTCTCTCCTCATCACTCAGGAAGCGCAGCACCAGGTTCTGCAGAGAAGGTGAAATGGAAAAATGGGCCAGAACTGTACAAGGTCACTTTGTGACCAAATATTGATTTTGGGTACAGAACTAAATAAAAGAAACCCCTCTGTGACCCTAACCTTTCTGTCTGTATCTGTGGATCTGAGAATTTTCCTCTAAATGATGATTCATTCCTCTGTAATGATATTCCCTATGTGGAGTGTCAATATGTAATTAGAGGTGTGTGCTGTAGATCACTGTGTTGGTCTTGAAACAAAGTATGAAGCTTCAGAGCCACTCCCATAAATCAGTGAAGCACCATTAAAAGCAATACAGCTATAATGATCTGATCTTCTTGTGCATCTTAATTTCATGATTTCCTTCTTTTCATGCAAATTACTATTTTCTGAACTCAGATAACTTGTTTTTCTAAATTTATCCATCACAATGCTAGTTTTTGTAGAAATAATTGTAGAGAATAGCTATAGTTAACAATAGAAAGTTTAAATATGGAATTTTGTGCCATACTGCAAAAAAAAAAGCAACTGACAGGACATTCTGCTCTAATTAAAATATATTAATTATGGGAACAGATTTATTCAAATTATGTGTAAGTGCAATATATAACAGATTTTTGAATACTTATGCAAGCATGGAAGAAAGATAATTGAAATCCCTCACCTTATGTTTCAGTTAGTTAGTCAATTCCTATTTCCTAATGCCATATATGAAACTCTATGTTCCAAATAAAGAGCTAAGTGAAATATCTGACTTACTGATTTTAATCCAGAAAGATGATTTCAACACTGTGAATCCAACAGGAAAAATGGATTTTTGGTATCACTGTTTTCTGATTTGGGAGATTTCTGGAGAAACTGAACTGAAAGGAAGCTTTAAAAGAAAGCTTTAGTCATTTATACTGCCTTGGGCACTGTCTCCATTTAAGGGTACTCTGCTTTGTGTGTGTGGATGATGTGATCAGGAAGCTGGATAGTGATAGTATCAAGACAGATAATTTTAGAGCCATAGCCCATTGCCACAGTTTGCCTGAAGTAATCCTTCCATAGATGTCAATGGACTTAACAGGAAATCAGATCTCAGTTGCTTAAACACAGGCAGCTGGTGTCATTTGGAATGTGCCTGGGTATCTGAGACATCCACTAGTACTGCTCACTACCATGACTTTCAGGTGTGACAGCTGAATCTGGACTTTTGGGATCCCCTCAGGCACAGCAAACAGCACTAAGTGCCTCTGTGTGGGCAAATGAATTGAGCCTCCAGGGCTGAATTCATTTTCCCTAAGTAAACTTACACAATGTATATTACTACATCCAAGTCAGTTTCCTTATTGAAGGTTTGCAGGCAGGGATGGATACTGTGCCTTTGATTTATTTCAGTTGTTTATATTGGGATGAGATGTCCCCAGTTCCCTTCTCTGCTGCTAAAAATATTTCAGAAAATTCAGATATTGGCATCTTCACTGCAGATAGCTTGGTTTGATGCAGTGTTCTAAATAAAAACATTAAAGGACATCTCATTATCTGGTAGATCATGTTAGTGCCCATTTCACAACCCTTCATCTGTTTACCCTGCAGACCTACCTGCTTCAATGCTTAATGCCCCATAAGTCTTACATGTTTAATTAAAGCAAAAATAAACTGTGGCAAATTCAGACTTTTGACACCATCCCTTTGACCACTACCTAGCCTGCCTATGCATTTCTCCTCTGATAATTAGTTGCAGTCCACCACAGGAAGAAGATTCTTGTGATTTTATTATTTCACATCTTCCTGCCTCTGGCTGCCTCTGGCTGAGAAGAAGAAAGCGGTACTGGTACCATAAAACATTAATTTAAGGCAGCAAGATGGTAATTGGAAGTTTTCCTCTACCTTTAATGAACTTTGGATTGGAATCATAGAGAAAAAGTTTCAGCAAACACCTTTCACTGAGAAAGTGGCTTGTTGAAATAAGTCATACAAGCCTGATCAATGGTTTCACACTGCTCACAACACCTTGTGTGCCTTCATGTTTCTCAGTATGATGCAATCTCTTCACACTCTCCCATGGCTATGGGGGATTTGGCTGTGTTCTGATTCTATTTGAATTGTGAATCCTCACTTCTCTGAAGTAAAGGTCTGCTGTGGGCTGGCCTTGGCCAGCAGCCACACACCCACACAGACACTTGATCACTCCCCTCTCCCTCCTGCCTCCCCACAGGATGGGGGAGAGATTAAGAAGAAAAGTGAGAAAACTTGTGGGTCGAGGTAATGACAGTTTAATAAGTGAAGGATGGGTTTACAAAAAAAAAAAAAAAATTAAATAGAGTGCCCACCTGTCATTCCCTTCCTCCTCTGCCCCAGGTTTTATTACTGAGCATGGTGACATGGTGATCTGTGTTATGGAAAAGACCTTTGGACAGTTTGGGTCAGCTGTCCAAGTCTTTTTCTCATCCCCAGCTTATTCCCTGCATGAGCAGAGTGGGGAAAAAAAGGAAGCCTTGCCACTGAGCAAGCTCTATTCAGTAATACCCAAAACACTGTTGTGTCATTGTAGTAACCATTCAGACCTAGTGGCTAAGTTTTGCTCTAAACCAGCTGTTTTCAAACCAAAGTAGAAGGCACCATTGCCATAGATCCTGAAGAGGCAGCATAGCAGATTTTTTCGTGCTGGTGTCTCTCCTGCACTATGAGCCACCACTGTGCAGCCACAAAACTCAGAAAGGTTTATTGACAAACTTTGTTCAGAAACCTTGTCCACGCACAGGCAGGCACACAGACACTCACCCCCCACCAACACTGCCCAAGTTCCACAATCTTCCAGGAGGAAGAATGCCCATGCCCTGAACTCCTCCTGGAGGAGATATTGGAAGAACTGAACTTATAAAAATGTGTACATGGACCTCCAACTCTGACAGACCAGGACTGGTCTGTCCATGGGCCTTGATCACCCACACAAGGGTGGTGGGAGCCATGGGTGGTGATATCTTTCTCTCTCTTCTTCTCTTTCTCTGCTTTTCCCTTTCCAGTTTTCCTCTCCCAGGTTGATCATACACTCCAGAACATCCATACACCCCTTTTCCAATCTGTTACTTTTTTCTCAGTTCAGTTGATCTGATAAAATTCATTTTTATATAAGTTATTTAGTGTTGTTTTACTGTAATCTAACTCAAAGTGTCAGTTAGCAATGAACGTGGTTGCTCTGTCTCAGAGGCAGATTGCAGCAGTCATCAGCAGTGTTTCAGCCACAAATCCAAACTGCAGCTCCACATGGGTCTTAAGTCTTTGCGTTCTTGGGGGCAAGACAAAATCAGGAGTACTGGAGAACAGCAGGATTTATCTATTCTACCAGCTATTGAGGGCTGGACACAGGGATGGGCTGAAGGGATGAGAGCTGAGGAGCAGCTTCCAGAGTGAGAGTGAACACCTCATCTGTCTGTGGCTCCCGAAGAAACTCTACTGTTGTTATTAAGAGTTAATTGTTGATTTGCTGCATGAATGGTCTAAAATGGAAAAACAGTTGGATATTATTCTTTGTCACTTCAGATCAGATTCCCAAGGGCAGAATGAAGGTTACATTGGACTATTTTCAGATTTTCCTGTTTGGCGGCCCTACCAAAGCCACAGCATGAGTTTCACTTTAAAGAGAATACAAAAATAAATATATATTGCATATTTAAATGCAAAGACCTTTCATTGTGCAGCCTAAGCCTTTTACCAGGCAACAAGAATTTTTCTGTTTGTGTTGTATTTGTTAGATCCTGCCTCTCTTAAATTGCACATCCTTTCCCTCTTGCTCTAAATAGACCGAAATCATCACTACGTTTTACTGAACTTTTGCCAAGAGAAATTGCTGGGGTTTTTTGGGAAGTGTTGGAAACATCTCAAAATACAGGGTTTGGAGCAGAACACTCAGCTTTTGCATTGGTTTAGCATTTTTTTTCCCCCTGAAAACTGTCATATTGGCACACAAAATATCTTTGTGTTTGTGTGGAACAGACATCCAATTAGTAACAAGCTGGTGCTTAGTCCATCAATAGTTGAAATGATTTGTTTGGAAGCTTTGGCCTGCGTGTTGGTTAGGGATTTTGTTTCTTTTTTCAAGTTGAAGAAGCTATTGTTATCACACCATGTGCCAATTGTCCTAAATATCATTTGCTTGCAGCCTCACTGGCACCTATTTAATTATTGTCTCATTTCATTTAAGCTACATTCTGTAGGAACACTTTGTGCTTTAGACCAAAGAGAAAACTTAGAAACATTTTTTTATAATTTATAAAAAGAGTCTTAGAAAAGGATCAAAGCACCTGAATTAATCTCTCATTTAATATATAATTAATTATATCAATAAGAAAGATTGTGAATGAAAACATTGGATACAGCCAGGAGGCGTGTACATCATTACCAGTCTTTCAAGATACAGGGGTTTCATACTGATACTCCATCTTTTTCTTTTGGACTGAGAAATTAACTGAAAATATACATTGCATTTTATTAGACTTTACTTTGCCATTGCTTGCCTGATGACAGCAAGTCATCAGAATCTGGTGTGAATGAGTTTTTGGCCAGTGTTTCTCATTATGCACACTGAATCAAAATGCTCTGTTCAAACATTGCTATATTTTAGTGCATTTCAAATCCCCATTACTGTACATATTTTAACATGTCCTCATCTATAGGGACTTTTGTGAGCTCAGTGTAGGTGAAAAACAACAATTGTGTTTGTAGACAAGTAAATATCTAAAGTGGTTAAAAGCTGTTTTCTGTAACATCAGATGTTGGGTGACAATTTGAGGACAAGCACAGGTCCTGCTGCCTGCCCCAGCCTGTGTGATTTGTGATGGGAGATCTCCCTGCTGACACAGGGTCACCATGGCTGTGCAGCACTGTGGAGTGCTGGGAGGAGGTGGGAACTTGTTCCCTTAAAATGCTACAGGTACACAAACAGGAGAAGGTGATGGAACCAATAAGTCCTTCCTCTCAGGGTATTGTCATTGTGAGCACCAGATTAACATGACAAGGTTTCACTGCATTTTGCTGAAGCAAATTCCCATCAGGCTTCCCTGAGTCCTTGGAACATGACCCTTTTTCAAGCACCTCTCTATGCTTGGGAAAATATTTCTATTTTGTCCTTTTTTTTCTCCAAGTTGCCAAGCATTTGCCACAAGACACCTATGCTGAGGCACAATTACAGAGCAGAATTTCAACACGTACACCTGAAATATGAAAAGCGCTCTCTATCCCTCACTAATGAAGAAACAGGAGATGAGAAATAAAGCTATAAATGCAGAGAAAAAACGATGCAACTTATTAATAAGAAAATAAAGGATTTATAGATGACAATTTACTCCATAGAAAATATTGAAGATTCACCAGCTTGGCCAAGAGGGAGCAGCAAATTGTAATCCTTAACGTGAAAATATTATTACTACATTCATCTAAGGTATTGATGAAGTACAACTAAGAAAATAAGAACAAAAGACAATATAAATAACTATTTTCATCTTAAGAAATAAGACAACACATGTTGAGACCATTTACTTCACTGTATTCCTTTCCTTCAGCTTTTGTGTATATTTGTCTGCTTCTCTCCTAGATTTCTTATTGTCTGCATTAAGTACATAAATGAAGGAATGTTTACTTCTGTAAGGTTTTCTTTTGTGCTTCCCAAGGTGAACTCAATCAAGTGTGTTTCTGTACCAGTGTTCTTTGTTTTCTGCTCTGTTTTATGTGTGGGAAATGTGTCAGTAAATAGAGCTCAGTGGTCACTTGAATTTAATACTTCAATTTATTAGAATGTGATGAAAAGATTTGACATCATTTGAAAAAGACAGGTGATTCCCATGCCTTGTACTTGTTAATGAAGTACTGCAGAGCTCAAGAGAGATATAATTATGCTTTTCTGTGAAAGGCTTATGAAATTTCTTTAGTGAAGTCTTTTACCAGTTCTCAAGGCACTAAAAAAATAATCTGATAACCTGTTTACGATTAAAAAAAAAAAAGAAAAAAAGAAGAAGGTATAAAGGCTTTTTAGAAAGAATGATAACTACAAGTTATAAAGTAGATCAGCAACTCTAGAGAGAATTTATCAGGAGTCTGGAAAAACAGAGATTTTAATGGTATGGGTAAGTGTTTTTAGAGGGCAGAGGAAGTGCCACATGAAAGGATGTTAAACTGACCACAGAGTTAAAGCAATTTGAACATGTGGGTAGCAAAGGTTTTGTCTTTGTTCTGCCTTCAGTACAACTAATGTGTGTCTCCACATCCCTCTGTGCTGCCTCTCCCCACAGGACTGTGCTTCTGAGTGGTGTTTGAAATAAAGCTGATGGCACACTATGTTGATCTTGAGAGGATGAACACCCCTGAATCCAGGGGTAGCATTACCTTTTCTTGACTAACAGAGATAAAATGCATGCAAGAAAGGATTCCTGAGATGTTTCTGTGCCAGCAAGGGTCAAAAAGAAATGTGTCCAGCTTTTTCTCAGAAGAATTGTCTCCTTCTATAATGTGATAGTCTTTATAATGTATAGTCTTTATATGAGGATGCCCCAATGTGTCAGATTGCAGAGGATTGAATAAATATTTTGTCCCCAAGGCAGAAAATACACCCAATACCTCCCTAATGCAATGTAATTAATTAGAGTATTGCTCTTTATCAGAAGAATTTGTCTGGCTGTTTTGCATAGTTATGGTTGGGTTCAAATTTATAAAAACCTCTCTAGAACAGCCGCAAACAAAATTTGTTTTCCTAAGCCAACTGTGTCTTCTTATGAGAGTGGAGAGATAATGCCTTGGTGGAATTCATGATCTCAAGGGATATAGACCAGGAAAAAAGTGTAGACATAACCTGAACCTTAAGAAAGTAACCTCTAGTTTTTTATTTAACTAGTGGATTGGACCCCCTGGGAAACTGTCTTCAGGGACAGAGAAGAAAAAGAAAGCTGGTAACTCTTTCATATTATTTTCCTTAAAGCACAAGAGGAGCTCTCAATTCCCATGTTCAATAAATTGTTCAGGGAGGGCAGGAGCCCAGCATGGCCTAGTGAGGACCACCTGTTCAGGCTGAAACACAGGAGGGAAATGATTAAACAGTCAAAGTAGAGACTTACATTTTGGGAAGAACACAGGAATAGCTGCCTGGGACTGTAAGGATGGGGTCAGCATTGATAAGGCACAGCTGAAGCTAAATTTGGTAAGGAATGTGAGGAATAATAAGAAGGGTTTCTACAGGTAGATTAGGCAGAATAAGCAGGACAATAGAAACTTCACTGTAGCAATAAGTGAGACAGGAGAACTGGTGGCAGGTGACATGGAGAAGGTCATTTTTCACTGAGAATTTTTCTTCCCACAGCTTTCAAGTAGACAGAATGCAAGACACTTGGGTAATGAAGTACCACCCAAGGCAGGAAAAAATTCAACAGGTTTAAACTGAAAGCTGTTGGATGTAGACTAAATATAAAGAAGGAATTCTTTGCTTTAAGACTTGTAAAGCACAGGAACAGGTTGTACAGAGAAGCTGAGGATGCCCCATCCCTGGAAGAATTCAAGGCCATATTGGATGGGACTCTGAGCAACCTGATCTAGTAAAAGATATCTCTGGCCATGGCAAGGGGGTTGGGATGAGATGATCTTTAAAGGTTCTTTCCAACCTAAATCCTTCTATGAGTGTCTGACCTTATAGCTACTCTTCCTCTCTGCCTGCCTTGGAGCACTCACTCACAGATTTAGCATTTTTTTGAAACCTCCCTTAGGGCACAATCTCTATGTTTTAAAAGTAACACTGAGCACTGTTGCAGGAGGGCTGTTCCTGAAGGGGTTTGGCAAGAGTCTCATTAACCTGTCTGGGAGATGCTGCAGGTGGCATTTACAAAGAAGAGCAGGACATCACGACACTGAGTTGAGTCATCTTAGGGGCATCTCTTCAGAACAAAGAGATCCTCGGCTGACACAACTGCTCCCACCCTCTGGCTGCTCTTACTGGGAACACTGGTATTATATAAAAAGCAGTACCTTGCCATTTATGAGTCCTAGATTACATTTCTTGTATTTCTGCAGGCTTCCTTTAAAACTTTGAGTAATCTCTTTAGCAAAAGGTGTTTTAAGTTATGGGACATGTAAATTTGCACCTAATGTTTTAAATGGCACATGAACCTCTTGGTAAATATCATAGAATACCGAATATATAATTTTCATTTTGTTTTAGTCTTCATTCCTCTGTTCCTCATCAGTATACAAGAGATAAGATCACGCTCTTGTTTTGTGGGATAAAAATATATCAGGACTGTAGTTTTTTTTGTTAATCTTTCCATGTAAGAAATAGGAGATTAGATACTTTTTTTGCAGATGCTAGATGGAAAGAGGTATTTGTAATTTTTTGTATCATCTGAAAACTCGTGGGTTACAGTAGTATTTATTTTATCATAATAGGACAACTTTAAAATATCTGAGTTGTGCATTTTTCAAATCATGCAATGGCAAAAAGAGAACTCTCCATTACACTAGAAGCACAGTAGAGAGGAATCTCAAGAGCACATGTATTCATATAGGGGTAAATATATATTAAATGGTACAATATAAATCATAGTATGTAACAAACAAGAAAATGTTAAAATAACAGCAGGAAATGTTAGTGGCATGCAGCAGCACATCTAAGAACAAAACAACCACGTCAGATATAATAATCCATTTCTACAATAAAATTATTTTCCTGATCATTTGTTTCTGTCTGTAGCTCTTCTCCTTGACTTGCAACATGCTGAGGTGATGGATCAACGTTTTCTTATACTAAAAACTATAAATTCTTGTGACAGTGAAACTCTTATTCAAGAAGAGACCATCACCAATGTTTTTGCCAAATACCTTCTAATGCTGTTTGTGCTACTCAGTGTGCATTACATTACATTCATTATCTTTTCAGGAGTAGAGCTGAGCATTATGTGGAAAGTTTAGTGAAAAAGGCTATTTTGTGGGATAATAACACACCAGAGTATCTGAACCTGAAAGTAAGGCCCTTTAATGCAGATTCATCTGTCTAAGTCTGTCATAATCATACCTATCTTCATCCTTTTCATTTGCACTAAGTGCCCAGCAGAAAGCATCTCTATTGCTGGTTTTGCTCTGTGATCAGATGTTTTGCTGCTTAAGTGGCAGCTTAATACATATTTCTTGACTACCCTTTGTGATTTTGCCCATGTGTTGTGTCACAGAGTGAGAGCAGAGTCCCTCTTACAGGCTGATGGGTCACCCTCTAAGGACAGGGGGGGATTTACAACAACCTCTTTTCCTATTTCCATATCTTTCTTGCCCCCCCACTCCCAAAGGCATTAGGTTGGTAATTGCTGGAGAATGCAAGAATAATCAGCAGGTAGGAAATTCATGGTGCATTCTAATTATTAGTTTCTGTCTGTCTCAGAGTATTGACTGAATTGGCCAAATTTGCTGATCTGCCTGAAAGCTAACTCAGAAAATGAACCAAAAAAAAAAAAAAATAGTTTTTTTTTGGATCAGTTAATGAATTACTGACCTTACAGGAGTATTATCACTGGAGTTATATAAAAGACAGGGTTAGCATGCTCATGAAGGAAAATAGAGAGCAAGAACAATCCTTTTGGAAATAATTCATACTATCAACTGATTTAGTTGGCTGTAAACTCACAAAATTAAAGCAGACTTTACTTAATAAGCACAATCCTGTGTTCCTTCTATGGCAAGCAGTGAAAGGACTATGATTTTTTTTTAAATTAAAATATACTTAAACATGCATTTCTTACAAGAATTTTAATTTACCTTTATAATTTGTTTTTATTCCAGTTATTATAATGATTCATAAGCTATTCCCCAAAATTACATTCTTCAGTGGGGGCCACTGAAGATAAAAGGAAAAACTCCCAAAAGGGAAGACATCCTATGTGATGGATGGACTGGCCATATTAGAATGCATGGTTTGGCATGGACAGACACGGCTGCACTGTGATTTGAAAAATTGCTTTGCCTTTCCTACAGCTTAGCTTTGACAGCTGTAAAGCAGAAATAATTATATAGGCCTCCTCTGAAAGAGCATTCAGATTTGTGAGGATGATGCAGTCTTGGAGAAATGTGCATTACCAAGAGTTGCTAAGCCTTCCTGGGTTAATGGAAGCAAGTAGACCTAGAGACAAGGTGGAGATTAATCTCTATTTTTTTTTTTTTCCTGTACAACATTTCGTCGTGCTTATCTTTGAAGAAAACTGGGAGAAAAGCATCATTTAGGTAACTAAAGTGCTTCATCCCAACTGTAGAGACATAAGAGGTTCTGGTGCCATCACTGGCTTTGCCTGTGCGGTAAAGCTTGTCACATGTGCCAGCAAGGACTGATGACAAGTTGATAATAAAGACCTGACATTGAAATGTACAGGAAAATAAGTTTGGATGATAAGAAAGTGGTCAACAACAGCTTACCCTGTGCTGTGTTCCTTAAAGGAAGTATCAGCCTTAAAATTCCTTATTGAAACTTCCCAGCTCCTATCAATGTCCACCACAGGACAAGTTGCAGAATCAACAGAACACACAGGAGAGTTGAATGCCAAACAAGAAAGCTGACAGAACATAAAGCAAATTCAGGTAGTAATAAAGCTGCTGGGATTTGCTATAAATGGCACCAAGTCTGTACCAAACCTTATGAAAGTCTGCTTACGTCAGACGTGTTGGGTACCCACTAAATGCACAAGATCCCTCTCCGACAGCTATGTCAATTCCTGTCAGAACAACAGAACAATAAAGCAGCAGATTCTGCAAAAGTTTAATATTATGAAATAAAATTCCAGCAGGTTTGATGTGCTGAGTGTTGTATTGTATATTTTTTTAAAGATAAATGCAGACTTTCTGATGAATCCTGACATGTTTATTTCTTTGTTCCCCAGCACAACTAAAATAACCAATAAACACAAAAAATCCTCCTGTAGAGGTTGTGATATTATTTTTCTTCCAGATTTTGTAAGTTTGGCTTTTTGATGTACAATTCATTACTTATTTTATGGGTGATACTAAAAATAAGTAGCCAACTAAGTAGATATGTGTCCCCTCACCTCAAACATCAACAGAGCTATAACCACTGGTTTATTTGAAAAAAAAAAATGTTTATAGAACACTTTTGGACAAACTTTACAATGGTTGCTGAAAGGGTCCTAAAGCAAATACTACTTTGCTAGAAAATTATGTTGTTCCGTGTACATTGCAATGGCTGGTGATTCAGGTGAATGTTTACTTAGCTTTATCAGCAAAACTTTTTATCTAGATTAATATCATTCTGGGGAGTTCAAAACATGTATGTAGTGGTTTATTCCCTTTGCCCACTCAATGGCTGCATTTATGCGATGACAACATGTGCAAGCTCTAAGGACAATAGTCCTATAAGAAAAAAAAATTAAACATTTTGCCTCCACTTTGCACACATAATGCAAAATGCTCTTCATAAACTGCACTAAGCAAAGCAGCAAAAACTAATGGTTAGCTGCCTACATTGCTATGCAGATCAGAACAAGGTGACCTAACACTAACTAACTCTAACACTAATGAGATAGGGGAAATTATGACACACAAAGAAGTGAAGACAGAGTGGCCTGGGTTGGCAAGAAAAGTGTGCAGTGTGGTGAGGAATAGGGACACCCTGGAAAAAAATAACAGGGCTGAAGGGGCTCCACCCCAAGAATATACACACTAAGAAACAAGTGCTTAGGGGGCCTAAGTGTGATTGAAGATCTCATATCTTTTCAGGGAAATAGTTAAAATTGGGGGGCCCATCTGAAGCGTTTGTATAATAATTCACCCAAGTAAGGAGATGACTATTACAACCAAAGGAGGTTCCTGAGGACTGGAAGTAAAAAAAAACAAAAACAAAAACAAAAACAAAAACAAAACCAAACCAAACCAAAACCAAAACAAAAACAAAACCAAAAACAAAACAAACAAAAAGCAAAACCAAAACCAAAACAAAAACAAAAACAAAACAAACAAAAAGCAAAAACCTCAAAAAACACAAACAAACAAACAAACAAAAAACCACAAAAAAAACCCAAAAAACCCACCCAAAATAAACCCAAAAAACCCCCAAACCCAACAAAACAAAACAAAAACCCAACAAAAAACACAGCCTCCTAATTTAAAGAATAGCAAGAAGAAGGATCTGTAGTGATGCTGTTAAAAATCACAGTGACACAAACTCAGACTCAGAAGGCTGACATTGACTCTGTTTTTTTCTGTGAATTTCTTCCCCTTTTATGCTATTCTACAAAGAACAACCCGATGGGTGGAAGAAAGACAAACCTCTTCAATTGCATTGGTCAAGTCAGAGGGACATCAAAAAGTCCCTCCTAGGGAAAGGAATGTAAACATAGGTTACAATTAGGAAAACGTCTCTTGTTGACAGAAAACTCTCTGGGAAAAGACTTTCAGAGAAACCAAAACATCACAGGCATGAACCAGGGCTACACTGTAGAAATCTGAGTTGTAACTTCATTTCAGTCTCTGGCAAGATGATGAAGCAAATCTTGCTAAAAACCATTTCCAAATATATGAAGGGGAGGAAGCTGATTGAGAATATCAAAAAGAGTTTTAGAAAGGTAAAACTGATAGATTTCTACAACAAGATCTGTCTTGGTCAGCAAGAGAGGAGCAGTAGAAGTTTTTGTTTTTTTTTTTTTTTTATCTTGAATTCAGCAAGGCTTTTCACACAGTCACTCAACTTCCTTAGATAATCTATGAAATAAGGACAAAGAGAATGACTGCTGAGATGCTCTGGATGAGGAGCTGGGCACAAAGGGTTGTGATTAGCTGCACAAAATCCATCTGGAGGCCAGTTATAAGAGGTACCCCAGGCATCTGTGCTGTTTGAGCTCTTCATTATTAGTGTACTCTCACCAAACCTGCAAGATATAACACCACAAGGAGTGGCTGATACACCAGAGGGCTGTGCTGCCATCAGGAGGAACCTGAACAGGCTGGAGAAATGGGCTGGCACAAACCTCGTGAAGCTCAGCATAGACAGAGTGCAAAATCCTGCCCCTGGGAAGAATAACCTTGTGCACCAGTACAGCAAGAAAACAACTTTGCAGATATTCTGGACAGCAGGCTGTGGACAGTAGGCTGTGTGTAATTCAGCAGTGAAGGTCAGACACCTCCTGGGCTGCATTAGGGAGAGTGCTGCCAGTAAATCATGAAGTCACAAAATGGTTTGGGGTGGAAAGGACATTTAAAGATCATCAGCCTCAGCTCACCTGACACAGGCAGGAATTTCCTTCACTAGGTGAAGTTGTTTAAAGCCTGGGCCGACATGATCTTTAACACTTGCAGGGATAGGACATCCACAATTTCTCTGAGCAACCTGTTCTACAGCCTTATCATCCTCATCATAAGAATTTCTGCCTAACACTGAATTTAACCAAACATCTTTCAGTTTGAAAAGGAACTCAATCCCACTGTCTATGTTGTGGATGCAGGCACTTAGCAGTTTTGGTCCCAATACAGACCCTGAATGGACACAACACTTTGGATATGGCCATGCAGCCAATTCATTATCCATCTAAAAGTCCACCCATCAAATCCTTATCTCTCCACTTAAGTGGCAAGATTGTTGTTTGGGAGCATTCCAAAAGCTGTACAAGAGTCCTGGTGACATCAGTACCTCTTCCCCTGCCCACTGATGCACTCACTCCATCATGGGAGGTCGTGGGAGGCCAGCAGATTGGTCAATTTGCTATTGGTGAAGGTCATGGGAGATGATGTTGTCCCTCTGTTGTAGTGACACAGACCTTGTGTGCCATGTCCAGTGCTGGTGGCTGGACCAGAAAAATCTCTAAAGGTCCCTTCCAGCTTCGACCATTCAGAGAATCCATGGTTCTTTGATAGGATATTTTACTGTAAATCAGCTTATATAAACATCATTTTGTGAGGAAAATTATCCAAAGGAGTATGAAAATGCATAATGATCAGTTCCAACAT
This sequence comes from Rhadina sibilatrix, assembly GCA_013400275.1. Lineage (NCBI taxonomy): Eukaryota > Metazoa > Chordata > Aves > Passeriformes > Phylloscopidae > Rhadina > Rhadina sibilatrix. The sequence continues at coordinate 46,428 of VWYO01004205.1, forward strand.
AAGAACATGATTAGTAGACTGGTGATATGCTAGAGTTCTTTTGCTGAAACTCTAACGGAACTTCTGAGAAATGCAACTCAAAGAGATCTTTGAAACATCAGTGAGGTTAAA